>JAMKCH010068959.1:0-23498 GCA_023653785.1 Ophioderma brevispina
ATAATTACGTACAATTACAGTAGTATATCCCTTAAATCCCTAAATGACATCTTTGTCGCTTTTCCAAAATCACGGAGCGGACCCCTGCCTTGTATTTAGGGAGAAATTGCTCCTAGATCTAACAAGGTAATTAGGTTTCCGGTTCATTGGTCGAGAGGCATCTTTTGAGTAGTCTACCCCATTCAGGACGAATTTCTGCTCTTTTTCTATGAAGTTGTTAGGTGTAGACTTGGTGTACAAAGCTTCCATGAGTTTCCTTTCAGTCCATTTAGTGTTCAGCAACTACAGTATTTCAAATTAAGTGAGACTTCTTGCATTTTTCCACGTGTGTGACAATGATATGCGGTTCAATCCCTAGCCATGCGGAGACTAGGCTTTTGTTGCCATTAAAAAACATATTGTGTCCATGGTACACAGTTACTGTGCAGAATCGGCCTTCTGGAAATGTAGAAGGACTTATGCCATGTTTGGCTAGGATGTCAAATCCGCTTTGCGCTAATCTCTTAATACAAGGTTGGTCCATTTATGATGGCTAAATAAAACCTCAGTTGTGTTATGTGTGCATTGATATAAGATTGCATTATTTCTCCAATGCTGTGATAAGGAATGATATTTGCAGTGTCAAAGGTAAGTTATGTTCAGCTAGCAACGTTTAATGAAATAATTGGTGGTGTTTTCACCCTGATACTTCAGTTGAAACATCCAAGCTATTTTAGATGTGAAATAATGTATTTAGGTCAACATTTATATTCTAGCTACATTACTCTACATTGTATGAATAGCATAAACTTTTTTACCTGTGGCCATTAAATAATTCCTCTAACCGCTCACGGTGAATAGACAGACCTAAAACTTTTAATGAGGTCTCACTTATTTTGGAATCTACTATAGTACACCCTAATGACCCTGTTCCCAAGGAGCTCCAACCAATGTACACTTTGTCATGTGTTCCACAATAGAGTAGATAACTCCAGGTTATTATTAAAGAGGGATGGTTATTATATTACAACAATTTCCACACATTTGTGTAACAATGCATAGCTTCTAATTATTTAAATTATCCTAAATACCAACATTTCCTCTAAAAGACCATTCTTGTTAGCAATATACACCGTTCGATGAACACCATAACACAATTACCTCTCACATTAAAATGGTATGTCGGACTCAAATGAAATTTTGGAATTAAAGTATGCTCGTGATGGCCCTTCCTATAAAACAGATAAAAATATAATGTTGTAATCGAACGGGGTATCTTTAAATAAAAAGAGTGAAAGATTAATGCTTTCTTCTAAAATGAAACATGAAGCGCTTGTTTTCGAATATGTGTATTTGTTCCTCGTAATATACACGTTTCACAACAGATGAACAACGAGCAAAAGAAATTAACTATAGGCAAAATAAAGTAAAATCTTTAGATTGCGGATGTTTTTAGATTCTTTTTAATTTGATTTTTTTTTTTGTTAATCCCGTTTATATGGCGAGGTCCCAAAAAAGGATCGAGCTAAAAATATAAACGGCCTTTATCAAGGAGGAGTCATTGTTTGGTCTGGCAACGTCCAAGGTTGTGTCTGGTCACGTGACCGCTTTCGCCTATTCAGGCCTGCGCAACAGCTTTGTCATCGTTGGGGTGTTGATTTGAACTCATTGTTCGTGTCATTGCTTCTTCGCCTTCGCATCTGATCGGTCATGCTATTCTAGTCTAAAAAGGCTATTTGGTTGATTATGGACATTTCACTTCTCTATTGTTACGTTACTTTGATACATGTCTATTGGTGCTTACCTCATACAGCAACTCCGTATTCGATAGGGCGTCAACGATTGTCTTCGATGTAAACTGGTACAGTGTGGTATTTTCGTTGTCAGTCACGGACCGAGTTTGTATCATGGACAAGGTGGAACATATGAAGGAGTTCAAACATCTGGTTCGGTCATCGCTCTTTTTATAGCGTGATTATCTGCTGTAGGGTTTCCTTTACAGTGGCGATAGCAACTAGTGTTTGGAAAAATGGCGTCGTCTTGTGTTTTCGGCACCGTGTAAACATTTCGTACATTTTCGTTGTGTTTAAAAACTGATTCCTTAATACTCAAGGATTTCTTACGCTATATAGTTTTTTCTGGAACTGACCGTGGCTAACCTACCAAGCTTGTGTAATCCAGCACGTCAAGACAGTACGATTCCATATGGTATGTGAGATAAATCGAAGTAATCAGCGACTGGATTTGCCGATACTGGAATTCAATGCTGGTTTCCGACGTATGTCTGTATATTAAAATTGGCCCTACTTTTGAAAATCCAAAAATGTGCTGACCGAAGACAGTAAGTGTGTCAGTATTGGGGGTAGGTACTGCTTGCCTTTTGCATTGTGAGAAAAATTTCACTTCTTCTGTCAACCGTTTTTTGGATAGAGGAGTGGTGTCTAAGCTATAACTTGATGTTTTTAAGTCTTCTCCATGGCGAAGGCTTGGTTTGTGTTGTGTTTAGGGAAAATGGTGGATTTGGGGATGATTTCTTAGGCAGTTTATTTTGCAAGAAATGAAGCACATCTAGACACTTGCCAATCCGGAATATTCCATGTTCCTAAATGGGGGGTATCATATTGAGAAATGTAAAAAGGAGTGTGCTGAGAGAGGGGTGAATAAAAAATTAAAAAAAAAAAAAAAAAAAAAAAATTGGAAATCTGAAGGCATCTGGGGATGCTTATAACAGCGAACATTTTCGGATGTATTACTGAAGAAGGATGTAGTTATTTTTTTTTTATCGGACCCAATGTTACCTTTTTTGTAAATATGGTTTCTACTTGTATTGTGGACTAAAGAATGTAGAAGACCAAGGTTCAAATCCAATCCCATAATACATTGCTGTCAATTATCCAAACTAAATCTGGTAAATAGTGTACCATCCACGA
The DNA here is from genome assembly GCA_023653785.1 of Ophioderma brevispina. NCBI lineage: Eukaryota > Metazoa > Echinodermata > Ophiuroidea > Amphilepidida > Ophiodermatidae > Ophioderma > Ophioderma brevispina. Next base: position 2,910 of record JAMKCH010068959.1, read on the forward strand.
TCTTTTAGATTCCTGTACTGCATCTTGAACTCCTTTTGATCCCACTCATCTATTGTGTTATGGGATATGATGAAATGGATTAAATAATCTAAATCTCATGTTAGCTTTATCACCTAATCTGTTGGCATTCTACATGTCTGTAGAACAATGAGTAATCAAATCCAATATCCCATAATACATTGGTCAAACTATCCCGAATAACACAGGCATACTCCGAATAACAGATGTGATCATCAAGGTCCAATATTGTGTTGTGGATTCGTGCATCATCATCATGTTTTGTCCTTGGCCACCTTTCAGAGCTCAAGGGGCTTTCTCTGCTATGGGCGACTGTTTATTCCTCCTCATTAACAATGATTTATTTCGTGCTAACTGAAATAGATCAAAGTTCAATCATTTTTGCTTATTCTGTGGACAGAGTTAGTTATAATCCAAAATTGTTGTAAATGAGAAAAAAAATCGCCCAATTTTGTTATCCTTAACATGACATGGTTGGTCAATATAGATTTAATTCTTTGAGGTATTTGGTGACCGTGTACATGTAGATTGGAAATGTGGACTGTAAAGAATTTACGAAACCAGAAAACTTTACAGTGGGGGTTTGGGGTAAAGGGGCCATTCCTGTCAATACAAAACTTTATTATACTTACATTGAGTCCATCCCCCTTTAATCGGCCTTAGAAAAAAAATTGCAGGAAACTTGTCAGGTTTTTGAACTAAAATTCGCCAAATTTAAGCTTCTGAAGAAAAGGTGAGAGTATGATAGTGGAGGTCGAGAGACTGGGGGCTGGGTCACCTGGAAGGATGTGTGTGTTCATCCTCTTTTCGAACTTAGGGCTTGTGAACTGATTTTGTCTTTTTAAATTAGGGCCTTAGAAATTGGATTCGGAGAAATATGCGGCTTTTAGAAACTGAATGAAAAGTTCATGTTTTTCTGGAAGAGACCCATGAGTATTGGGAATTGGGGCCATATTTAGATGGAGAGGGAACTTTTGGGTATTTGGTATAGGGTGTGGAGGTCTTGCTGAATCCACAGTGACCTGGGTTAGTAGGGAAGGCTCCTGTGTTAGATGAGGAGAATCTTTAGGGTGCTCGATGGCGATCTGAGAAGGGCTCTGAGACAGATGAAAAAGGGGGAAGGGACACTGTGGCAGTTTATAGGGCCTCGGATCTCTGGGGAGGTTATTTAGGAATGACACTGTTATAGTTTGCAAAGGGGCTCTGGGGTCATGCGAGGGGCCGCTAGGTAGGTGACAAAACATTTTACTAAATACTACTGGTGTTACGTCTGATGGTTCCGTACGGACCAAACAACCCTAACCTTAGTACCCCCACCGCAATCGCGAAAGCCGTGAACCGCGAATTCTAGTTTTCCGTTTGATTGTCGTTGGTGAGACGAAGATTCCTAAGTGGGGGCAGCTACAGTGACATGGTGTTCCTTGGAGCTATGGTATTATTATGTACTAATGAGTTTTGATCGGGTAAGCATATACAGTCTTAAGTTACTTTTTGAGTGTGCATGATTAGTACATGTGTGTGCAATGTTCTTGTGGCGCATTCGGTGTGTAATTGGGGGGGTATTCGTTACAATACTTCATACTCAGCAGGGTGTTTGTGTGCAAGTGTAATATATTGGTTAGTTAGCTGTGGTGTAATTATAACTAATCACCGTTATAAATTTCTGATAGCAAATGGTACGCACGCACGCGTCTTTTGAATTGCGTTTTGAATCCGGTGTCATGAGTTGCAACACACTCTGGGATTCCGCGGAAGCAAACATTTGTTTTCCAAATCACTGTCGAAGTGAAATATAAGTGTTTCCATTAGTATCAGTGGTGAGTGATGTTCCCCGTGTTTGTCTCGTGACCCAATTGGGTACAGTTTGCGTCCGCCGGGTAAAAAATCGGACCCATTTTTATAGTGACCACATTGGTACAAAAATATGATCCATTTATATAGTTGGTTCCTAAATTTTTGACCCATTTCTATAGTGGGCTTTGAAATTTCGCAAAACATTTTCCATAGTTATCTTAGCAAATCGGCCATTTTCATAGTAACTTCTCTGAAAATCGGAAAATCACCATTTCATTGTGATTTTACCGAAACTCTTCTGTAAACAAATTGACCCATTTTTCACAGTAACTTGTAACCAAAAACTTAGAAAAATGGATCCCATTTATAGAGTAACTACTAGGACAAATATCGATTTTACATTAAATACACCACAGTGATCTTAAAAAATTTAGAAACAGTTACTCGGAGTGCTGTCCCAGCGGAGGAACCCGTTTATCAGGAGCGAGGAATTATATCAGCAGGGTGCGGCGAGGTCTAATATCGGGGACGCAAGGAACGGCGTCCTAAGCTAAGGAGCCGAAGAGACCGGAGGACAATGGCATTATAACCACAAAACAGATAGGTCAGAGGGACCTTCAGGTATAGCACTGTTTACCACATACCCCCGGGGGCCCCTTTTTATACGAACTATTAATCATTCAATAGATGCATCCCTAACGCTAAGGTTGTGATCGCGAGAGTTCAGTGACCACCACTACATCCCCTCGGAAAAATATCGACTATGAACTTTCAGCTGCGGTCAGGTAATCTGCATCTGTGGATTCGAATAGTACGATCTGCAATCATAAGATATACAAATGAATAGGACTCGTCAAAATTGTCTGAAGGGATGCATAGAATCGGATGAAAATATTGTGTTTTTTTTTAAATGAAAATAATTCAATCTTTGGATGATATGCAAATGTCACTTCGATATAAAAACATCAGTTGGTAATATTTAACACGAAATTCATCTACTTTTCTTGTGATTTTTATTTTTACACAATGTTTAAAGTACGTGCAAGTTTCTCTACCTTTACCTTCGGAAAAAAATGCGTCCTCATCTTGAAACGATCTAGCGGCTTCAAATGTGCCTAATTTGCATGAGCAAAATAACATGATTGGAATTCGGGGATTTTCGCATAAAAGCAGTGCATAAAATCTATGTGAGTGTGTGACTGAATCTGTGAAGTTTGGGACTGTTTTCCCGCTTGTTTTTTTTCGAGCAGATATAGATAGTAGTAAAGATGGGTACATGCCGCAAGATAAGTGGGCTAGGAACGGCCCCCACGGTGTTTATATTGTGTGCAGTAAGCTAGCAAACTGAAATCGGGCGTGAGTGAATCATGACAGGCACAGGGTACACGCGTAAGCTGACGTGGAGAGCACATTGCGATTTGCGTTGTGTTTTTGACAGGGGGTGAGGTTAGAAAGGTGAGGTAGAAAAATCCATTTCGCTTGGTACATAATGATACTAAATGTTAAAAATACCTTGCAGTATGTCTGACACCAATATCTCTAATGCAAAAACTAACAAAAACTTGTCCGAAGAAAATGAAAGTATATTTAAATGTTTACACCAATGACGACATAAAGGGCTGAAACTTACGTATTTATTAATCTGCATTATGGTTTCCGGGCCTGGAATTACGTGCAGCGGCCCATTTATTCGCACTTGCTGTGATTAATTCATGATTGCTAGCTTAATACAAAGTCATATAAATTCTAATTCTCGCACAAATAACAATGAAATGTACTTATAGAAGAATACCGATTAAAATAATTTGCCTTCAATAAACAAATTTATGTTGGGATTTCTTTTCAACAAATGGTTCAAAATGCTTGGCAATTACGGTGTGTGCATAGCCAATACGGGACACGAGGTATGGGAAAATTTATCGATCACCGAGATACCCGCCCCCGATACAACCCCCGCAAAATCCTTGTTAGCCATTGGTCAATTTGGTTCAAACGATGACATCATACTTATATTAGGGTCCGACAAGTTTTGGAAGGAACTCGCCATAGAAACCCAAGTTATCAATCTCGACCACAAGTGAAAGTAAGTAGTCAAATTGACCAGGCGGCCCGACGATCCTGGTGAAGTGAAATGAACGGGGATGTGATCGCGCCCTCAATTGACCGCATTGAATAAGTGCAGGGGGGTGGTGGTAGGGTAGGACACGATCTGCACGATTTGGGCATTGGGGAATTTGGGGGGAAAAACACACACACTGGAAAAAGTAAAGTAACAAAAAAAAAAAAACATTGGACTACAGAGTAGTCTATTTATATGAGCAATGACCCAAAAAATGACATCAATATGAGTCGCCATGGTGGGAAAAAGGAAAACGACCTATTGTTATAGTAAGGGTGAAAATGTGGAACCCATTATCGGCGACACATATGTACTTACTCTTTTCCACTGAGTAACCCTCCGGGCGATGTTCCTTTGTGGCGCATTCGGGCGTGTAGTTGGTATTCGTTTCAGTACTTCATACTCAGAGGGGATGTTGAGGTGTTTGTGTGCAAGTTATCATATTGGTGAGTTGTGTGAATTATAATCGCCGTCATAATTTCTGAAACAAATGGCAACGTACGACCGTACTGTTGAAATGCGTACGATTCCCGGCGTCGGCGTTTAGCATCACAATTATACATTCCGGGTTTACTCGCGCGTAGCCAGAATTTGTTCCAGAATCACTGACGAAGAGACTCGTGGTCGATAGTACTAGTGGGAGCGAGTTCTTTTAGGTGCATTTATGCGTGTATGTGGTGTTCGTTTCGATACTTCAGGCTCAGCGGGGGTTGTGTGCAAGTGTGATGATATGATGAGCGAGTGTGTGCATTATATTCACGTCATATTTTTCTGAATCAAATGGCACGCACGCGGTGTATTGCGTATTGGATTCCCGGTGTCAATTAAGCGTTCGTATCACACGTACGGGTTTTTTACGAGCGTAGCACAGAATTGCAGAATCACTGACAACGAGTATAGTGTTTCAGTACGAGTTTGTCAGTTTGGATGTTTTTGCGTGCCGTCCAAGTTAAGTATGATATTCATGAATTAATTGTTTTAGATTTGTTATGTATGAATATACAGTTTTACTTGTGTCCCTCTTACTACCCCCCTTAAGGGTGGGGGTCAGTTTAGAAAATTATGTCCTTCTTGTAGGATATATGTTGTCTGATGCTTGGGCAGTTATGAGTTTGCTACTTCTGTATAAATGTATTGTACAGTGCACCCATAGATATGGGTTATGTTTTGTCGAGTCGTAGTTGAATTGCTGGAAGTGATGGTTTATCTTCATCGTCGAGTTATCATCGGTTTTCGTTATCTAAATAGTTATTAAATTTTTTTTTTATGTCATACGTCTGCTAAAATAGGTTTCCTATGGGAATACTTAATTTAGGTTTATTGGAGTGATTTTGTTTAATCCTTTTGTGGTGTATCGGGCCTTGACAAGTTGAAATTCGGTGCGTTTGTTCCCCGAATTTACTGTGGCCAGGCGATCCGTTTGTATGATGGTACCTTGGCGGTAAGGCCTGATCAATTTTGTTTTGTCGTTGAGGCTTTGTAACCGGGTGTACCCATTATTGTTTTAGTTTGTTCTGGAATTTTTGGGGCTTGGATGAAACCTCTAGTTCGTCATCGTCTTTCAGATTCCTTATTCATTTGATTTGGTAATTTAATTTGGTGTGGCAATGTGGGTTTTTGAATTTTTCTTGAAACAATTGGTATTTGTGGTCTGTGGTTTCATGTCTATGTAGGCCTACGTATGGTTTTTGCTAACCTTATTATGTATCTGTTTTTTGTCATGCTCTCAATGATGAAGTGTTTTTTTTTTAAACGATGCGCAATTTCAAATTATATAAAGGTCAAGTGTTTTTTCGTTTAAATTTCAGCAAATCTGGTTAGTGGCTCAAATTGGCGTGCACGAGGAGTTTATTGTATTGGTGGTCATGCTAATACTAAGTCTCAAATGCTGGGGTGATATGCTGTTAGGTTTTACTGGTAATTTTGTGGAATTTTAGTAAGGCCCAATGGTTTTGTCATACGGATGAATTTATGTGATGTTTCTGAAGCCTGGCGTGTTGTTACTAAGCTTTGAATGATAGTCAGCCGTAAAACCAAGTACCGTTGTGGTAAAGCGAATCGTTTTTGGTTCATTCTCTGAGATTTTAATTTCGTTTTATGATTTTTTCCACTAAAATGTCGGGAATTCTTTTTTGGTATCCTTCCTTTGAATGCCTCTTACGGTCATTTCTAATGTTTGCAAATTATCATTTGCAGCCTTGCTAATAGGTGTGGCGTTTGTGTGGAGTATACATTTACGTGTGTTAGTAAAAGTATCGCTTGGGCAGGTACTTTACTTGTAGCCTCTTACAATTGAAGACGTAAGATTGTAGCTGGGTTACGCAATGTTGGAGGTTTTATCCTAAATCTTCGTTTATCAATTAGTGCAGATGACGTGCTCTCTCTCTCTCTCTCTCGCCCTCTCCACGTTTTAATAATTTCATCTAAACTGTGAAAATGCTATAATTAAGCTTGAATGTTGGGCTGAAATGAGTGGTACAGCTATGATTGCTTGTTATTACAAGGCGCCCATTTGGTTTAAGATTGGCGCATGTTTGGAAAAACATTTTTTAAATACGAAAAATAATAACATAATAATATTTATATCTATATGCAGTCGTCAATCGTGCTTTATGGTCAAGTTCTGTAGTAAATGTTTTCTCTTTATTTAAAAATTAAAAAATTATGTGAAATCAAAAATTGTCAGTATTGCTTGCTCTCTGCTGCTTTTGTTTTTGCTTTCTATTATTTGCATGGGGAACTATTGAAAGGCTCATTGGAAGTTGGACGACCGACTCGGGTGGCTGCCTCCGATTTGCTGCAATTTGCATTCGGTTATCGCAAATCAGTACGGGAATAAGAATCCCGGAACTGGACCTACACTCCAATTACGCTTACTGCTAGTTTCAAAACCTCCGCGTGTTATTGTTAAGGTATTACTAAACTACAAAGTGTTTATGTGTATTGTAAAAGCGTCAGCTTCGCAAATTCGATGGAGGACTAAGTACTGTAATTGGTTGTTTAAATTCGTCTCAGATGACCAAAAGGACGGGTAGCGCGTTAGGAGGAACAAAGTTTAGGGTTTATGGACTTTGGACTCAGAGTAGTTACCGAGCCAAAGGAGGCTAGGATCCTGTGTTCAGTTTTCCTTGAATGGCCGTTTCTTCCAGCATCCTTGGGGCCTGCGCAGCATCGTGTATGTGGGATGTTTAGCAAAACGTAGGGGAAGTTTTGACACGTGCTTGACCCGCATGGCAACCGTTCCTAGCCCCCGGAGAGATGTCCTCCAGCAGTAGGCGACGTTTGACCTTTGCATATGAACACTATTTTTCATGCAATTGCATTGGAACTATTGTTGGGAAGCTGTATGAAGTAGCTCACTTATATCAACTTTTCTACACTGCTTGGAGATATAGCGCGTAAGGCAATGGCATAACTTACTTACATGTAGATGAACCTTGGTACCCGAACTACAGTGTACCATAGTATTTCGGCATCTAGTGATTGCAAAATCGCAATAACTTGGTTTTTTTCAAAACAAGGGGTACCGTGCAAGATGTATATGTACATATCGAATGTCGAGGAAGTCAAACTAACCGTGCATGCCAATCTTAATAAACAGGTGGGAGGTCACTGGAAGTGAAAATGGTTCGCTCCTGTTTCAAGATTCCAAAATATAGCACAATAACTCTGTATCCAAAATCTTAAAAATTGCATGCTTGCTCAAAAATGTGTTTGTTGACTAGGGTTGAATTGTGTTTGGCGTGTCAAGAATACGCGGATGCTTGTTTAGGTTCTGTCATTATTATTATTTGAGACATTTTTACTCTATGATCCTCGTAATGGGATAGTGCAGCTCTTAGGTGCAGAAAGCTTTGATTATTTATTTTATGTATCCACATAGACGGGTTATGATAGGGTGAAGCTTTGACTACATCTATAGCAAATGCATGTTTCTTTAACCCCCCCCCCCCCCACTCCCCCGCAGTTAGATCTGTGCATGGCATTAATGTGTCCTTTTTTTATACATCCAATCATCAATTCTTGCGAATTTTTGTTTAAAGGCTATCTTTATGGGTCAATTTTTTTATTTCTTTCATTTTTGTTTCGGCTGACCGGGGGGGGGGGGCAATTTACTCTAGCAAGGTAAATTGTTGTGGCTGTTTTGAGTCCTTTGGCCGTACGACATGCCCCTTCTTAACTATAAATGGATGCATTTTCTCAAACATTTTGGATATAATTCGAATTTCTGTGATATGTAATAAGGAGGCAGTAATCAACCAGAGTAATCCCTATGGGATATGGGTAAAGTATGGCCCTCCCCTGTCAAACCTCCCTTTGATTCAAGATTTCTAGATTATATGAGCAAGAATTAAGTAACTCTACAGATAGACACGTGGGAGTTTCGTAAAGGTTTTCTACCTGCTACTGGATACTTTATTAAGCAGTTAAAAGTAGCTGCTTAATATGCTTAGATTCCATATAGTTTATCCAAGTTATGACTGTGGGTTAAATTCTAGTTCAATGCTAAAGTTTTGGACGTTTATGGTTAGATCTTAATGTGGCATTGGGTTAGGAGATCCTAGGTATGGTTCAATTATGCATTCCAAATGGGTAATTATTTGATTCTATTTATAGCCCTAAGAGGTTGGCCCTCGGGGTGGGGGTTAGGTCTGACACCCGAGTGTTTAATTGTACATGTGTTAACTTACGAGAAGGCCCGCGGGATACATAAGATCTACATGTGGAGTACCCAATTTACTCATGATCACTTGCCCCTTAAGAGTAGACCTCGGGGGATGGGTTAGGGTCTGCTACCCGAATGGTGATAATGTTATTGTGGAAAGTAAGTTAGGAGTAGCCATTAGGGTTAAAGCCACCCAGTTAATCTGACTTCCATGTTTTACAAAGGTATTTATCACTAGCTTTAGCAAGATTATATAATTTCATTTACATACATGTATGTAGGCAATTGGTTTTTTTGAAACAATTGTGTTATGGTTATGGTTATCTTGTTAAATAAATGACAAAATCAGATGCGGCGAAGCAGCAGCCAACCGCACCTCTCGTCGTCAGAATGTCTTTTTAATTGATAAATTCCAATTCTAGCATAGACAGTCAGTTGGAGCGAATTTATTAATACGAATAAAAAAGTCGTCCCTGACCATGGGCGCGCCATTAGACATGATAGCTACAGCTAGCTACCAGAATATACATACAATGAATAGGACATCTTTTAGATTATGAAATATGTCCCGACAAATTTATTTGCCCATGTAATGTTCTGCAATATGCTGTAGTGAATGAGAAAATAATATAGAAAAATTAACCGACGGAAATAAAATCATCGACGGAAATTCCATGTTGTGATTGTTTGTACTTAAAAGTAAGGAGATCTTTTGAGGTTAAATGCGGTGATGTGTCCTTCAAAAGCAAAAGCATTTGAAGAATTATATTAGCAAACGCTGTGTTAGTTGTTTGTATAGGGATTAGTGGAACTGTTTGTACTTGAAGTGGGGAGTCATTTTGAGAGTTATAAAATATGAGCGAGGTTTTACCTTCAGAGTATTTGAAGAGTTACGTTAAAAAGTGTGATGTGGTGTGTTATGATGGTGTTAATGTTTAATTTTGATAGGGCAGGTTGTTCCGAGAGTTAAAATATGGCGAGTACCCAGAGTATCATATTTTTTGTGTGCTTCTTCCCAACATTACCTTTTCAATATATGAACTAGATGTTACATCAAAAATTACTTTCTATGTGAAGGGGACAACTCACCATACCATCATTATTTATCTCTCAAAACTACCTTCCCTATACTTTGACAGTACAAACCTCCTTTTTATTTCTTCGTATTAAAACACCAAACCAGAATGGTTACCAAAACAATCTCTTGCAATACCCTGAACTTAATCACCACCATTAAAACTCTACAAAGGCCTTCAAGTTGTAGGGTTTTCAACCATCCCCAATTACATCACATAAGGACGCCACATCCCCAAAAAGTGCCATATCTAACTCTGCCAAAAATGAGTAACTCACCATATTTGACCTCTCTTAATGACGACCCCCAATTTAAAAGTACAAACATTCCATTTCTGCCACTTAAATATACACCCGATCCACCTGCTGCCAAACAATACTCTTAACTCTTCCCACCTCCCGGGATGTGAGATCTCACATATTTTAATCTCCAAAAATTTCCTGTCTGCTGCAATGATGGCAGCACCAGTGTGAAATGTAGAATAAATTTATTCGTTTTTTTATTCCGTCTTATAACGATAGACAACACATATCAAATTTTTAAATACTTGGTTTTCCAAATATGTAAGTACACATGCATTCCACTGCCCACAGAAGTAAAAACTGGCAAAAGGAAATTAACCAGAATAAAGCCAAAATATAAACAAAAACAATCATAATTTGCGGATATTGGTGGATATTTTTTTAATTTGCCCTTTTTCATGTAGATTCAATCCCAAAAACACCAATTAAAGAAGACACCTTTAGGAAATTAATAAAATATATAAAGCAGAATTTTATTTTTCAAACACATTCACGGCGGTACACAACTGTCTCCTTTGTCTATATCAATTAAAGGGGCATAATGGCATGTAAAAATATTCCACATAATGAAATGGACGTTAGAAATTACTCCACAAATTTTGAATAAATTTGGCATGTTTACATGTTAACAGTTAAAAACAACAATTTTTTGTGGCGTCGTGCAATCCTGCCACGGGGAAATCAAGGTGTTGACATCCTGCCAGAATTACAGTGTATCCAGCATGTTTGTGATACATTCAAAAGTATGTATTATATCCCGGGTAGTGATCTGACAAGTAAAAGCGGATAGCTGGATTAGCACATTACAATACAAACGGTAATGTGAGCTGAGGTTGTGTGTAATTCACGTTTGATAAATGTGTGCAAAGTAATGTCCAGCATTCCTTGGCTTGAAAATGAAGCTTAGAAGGAAAATAATATTATACTCGATTCATCTCATTTGTGACCCGTTACATTCTTGCGGAGGTGAAAACAATTCAATGAGGCGCATGACTTCTGTTAATTATGTTAGTGAGCAATTGTAGACCTGAAATACACTATGGTGCGTTTTCATACATGAATGCAATTGTATTAGTGGCAGGTGAGTGAGTTAACTGACCGGGTATCTCCAAGATAATCTGTTGTGGCACGGAATTGATTCTTCATTTTCCCGGTAGAGCCCCTCTCCGACTGATTGGATAGGTCCAAACTCCAGGGGGACGAAAGTACCACACGAAAATTAATAATAAAATAAGATAATAATATTTTTTTTCCCTTGTTTACAAAATGTCAAACATCCAAATTGTTTTCAAATTAGTGGAAAAGTTGATTTCAGTAAGGGCCCATTTCATTATGTCTGAATTATATTTTCATGTTCATGTGTCCCTTTTTAAAGTAGACATATCTGTTATCACACCATTGTATGAAAAAATCAGTGTTAAGATTATATTTGGTTTTGTTTCTGTGGTTTGTTTTATTGTTGCTTTTGTATCAATGTTGTGTTTTTAATTATAAAACTGCTCAAATGTTTTAGTTAAAGAATATAAAGAGTATAGTAAAGGAGGTGCAATTTTTATAGTACCACTGAATAAGAGTGAAATAATCACCATTTGGGAATATAACCCAAAATATATGGATGAGTTTTTATTTTGTATTTTCTGGAAATGGGAAATCACGAAACCTTTAAAGGTTTTAACGCACAGAAGAGATTTACTTAAAACGAAAGCAAACATTCTCCCGGAAAGGCTCATATGTTACTGATAATTTGTCACAACACTTACAAATTTGTAAGGGACTTGTGGTTGGTTTGATTCCAACCCTTTTATGGGGATACAGACGTCTATCTAATACAATATGTGGCAAGGGTTAATGAACGAAGGATGTGTGAAACCTTATATTAATCGCATTCAGAAAGCTTCTTGTTCACAGCTTTATTATAGGTTAGCCTTACGTGTAAGGAAGGAGCCTCCGAGATCATTATGTTATATGAAGTGTTCAGGAAACATTCCAATTTCTTTGTAATTCTGTTTAAGGCTGACTCAAAGATTTCCGGAGAAGAAATGAGGGTCCTCCATGTTTATAACAACTATTTTGCATATTAATAATGCTTCTTGTCCGTTATGATATGTGAAAGAGGCACTGGCGTAACAGGCATGGGTTGGGGGGGGGGCAGCGGGAACGGTAGCTTCCCCCTTGACGACTTTGGTCGGGGAAAAAAAAAAATGCAAAAATAATGCAAAAGCAGCCGTTTTTTAGCCCTCTGACCGGGGAAAAATTGGCCTTTGACCCCCCCCCCCTCCGAGAGGAAAATCTCCAAACGACTAGGAAATTTGCCCAACAGAGCGGGCAGGCCGATACGCCCACTGGAAAGAGCTTATTCGAATCGATGTCGGGTCATACTGAAAATTAAAACCTGGAAAAAAAAAAAAAATCACCACGTAACCTATGGTATGTTATACCACAACTAAAGGTCACTCCATCCAAAAAAAAAAAAAAGTGTTCATTCTCCAAATTTGAAATTGAGCAACTTACGTGAAAGCATGTATCTTCAATTTTAGTTCAGTTGGCTTTTTCTAGTAATTACACAGTATTGCATACGTTTAGTATTTTAAAATTCTTGGAATCATGCATTTAAAAGTCATGGAGGTTGTTAATTTAAAGTGTCAACATCCACACACTTCAAACCACCCCCCCCCCCCCCCCACAAACACCACAACACACCCAAGTATGTACAGATAGAAAAAATTAAAGACAATTAACAAGAGGCATTTCGTGATTTCTATGGTGAACTAATATAATAGAAAAAGTTATTCTCAAAATTTCATTTTGATTCCGATCTTGACTTTGTTGTTAGTAGCAAATATTGGTATCACTGTGTTATAAGTTAGGCCATGTACGGCACAGAAAATACAAAATTTTTGAAAAAAATTGCAGAGACGATGGAATTTGAATTAAGTGTATATACATGTGATACTTTATAAGATACGTCACGATAAATCGCTCTCTAGGTAAATATCTTGCGCGCTACGTTACGGACAATTTCGAGGTTTTGTTTATTCAACTCAATTTGATCAATTATTATTGTGAATTTGAAAAACGGTGTTGCCTTTACAAAGCAGTAAAGTGTTATTATGTGAAGTAGGGTTTGGGCAACATTTCTCTAAATTGAGATTAAAATAAAAAATTATATATTTATAGGATGTGACCCAGGTGTGCACAGTACGAATCCTCGTACAAAAAACAAAAAAATGACGATAAAAGAAAGATAAGAAGGGAATGAAAAGGACGAAAAGAGGCAGAATGAAGAGAATCATTCAATCATTCACTAAGATTTATATAGCGCACCCCCTAAACGAAAATTATATTTAGGCGCTGGCACACACACACAAAAAGACTGGGTTTCAACAGTCATTTACGAGGGTGCTTTGTCTGCATTCTAATTCAGGTGTTGTGGCAACCTAATCAAACAACAGAAAAGGCAAGCCAGCACAGGTAAGCGAGAACTAGAGAAATGGGGAGAAAGGACGCAAAAGGAAAAGAAGAAAGAAAGAAAGAAAGAAAGAATGAAGAGAAAGAAAAGAGAAGAAAGAAAAAGAAAAAGAAAAGATAAGAAAGAATAAGAAATGAAAAGAAGAAGAAAAAGAAAGAAAGGTAAATAGATAAGAAAGAAAGGTTTATTTTTGTTTGTTGTTTGTTTGTTTATATCCCTCAGCATGTGGTACGTATTACAAAACAATATGGGGATGTGTTTTGTGTAGGGCAAACAAAAAAATTCTTGATAAAAAAACAATCTTGACCACTGAATTCGAAAGGGAATTATTTCGTGTAAAGCTTGACGAAAGGAGTTTAAGGGTGTGTTAATCAAGCTTGCCCCTGGCATGTTTGGCATCTTTCAAAATTGTTTCAATTACGTTGACATTAAAAATTCTAATCTTTGATATTTTTCTACCAAATAATCTCCTTTAATGATCAACTTGAGAAATAAGGTGTGCTTTAGGCGGTCAAATGTAATCTATTTCTTTTTTTTTAAAAAAAGTGTAAAGATTCAACGTAAGTTAATAGCATAGTTATAAAACAAGAGATTTATGTAACACCCTTAAGGACAAATATATGAATACTACTCCTAGATTTTTCCATAGAATATTGCACACAATCCCCGAAATTGCATCTCATTCGGTGCCAATTTCCCATCCGGGAATTGTACCAGAGGTGCCTGTTTACAAAAAAAAATTGTTGTCGTTCGCGTCGCCGAACAGTTGCTAAAATTACAATACAAAGTACCTTCACGTGTTACGTTTATAATCTTACCAAAAATGTAGAAGAAATCTATGCGAACAAACAAACAATCGAGGCAATGGTGTTGAAATCACGGACCAAAAAGTGATAGTTTCGATCGTACTGTGCCCTACGTGTCACCTGCCGGACGATTTCACAACATAGTGGCAAGGAGAGTTGAAACGTACACCGATAGGTTACGTTTTCTGGGTATTTTCGTTACGCTCATAACCATGTGTTTTTATCCGGACTTGAGGCTGGTAAAAGTTCCCGTATGGAAATGGGCACCGACTGAGATGCATTCGGGGATCGCGCAAGTAGTCTCTGGATAATTCTATGACCACGCCCATGGGGGGGGTCAGTATGGGGATATCATCCGTGTCCAAGAATTAACGTAAAAAGGGTAGTTTCAGGATCCGGCACGTTACGTACGTAAAACGTAAAAGGGTTTCTTTTTTAAAAAAAGCAAAAAACTAAAAAATTAAAAAGGGTTTTATTCTTATAAATGAGGGCTTACGCATTTAGGGTCCCTATTCATTTCAGCATAAACAAAAATAAAAAATTTTTTGTTTCATTTTGTCTGTTTTTGCCTTCAAACCTGTGCTTTCAAATCCCTAAATTTCCAAAATTTAGTACAAGTAAGTAAGGAACCATACACGTGATTTTAGTGCAGGCCTATCATGGTTTGAGATTGAGAAATACGAATACATTTGTGACTGCCTGATTATTTCACTTTACCAAATGTTTATATCACTTACTATGAAACGGCAACAATGTTTTAGCAATTAAAAAAAAAAAAAAACCATCATAATTTATTTAAATGGCATTCAATTCTAGGTTTTATAATTTCTTAAAATAATTTTGGGACATAATTTTGGTGCATAATTGCGCGGATTCGGCATTTTCAGGGAAAAGCCGATTTATCGCTGCGCTGCAGATGCGGAAATAAGTGCCAAAATAAACGGGCGTTTTCTAAATGCGAATTCTCACGGCGGATCATATAGACCTATAGAAAATGTCTTGAAAAATAAAGACCCCAACGTTTCCGCACCCACCCTGTGCCGCATACGAAATGCATGAACACCTTTAATTTGATGATTAGTTCCAAATTATAAAACCTTCCACCTGCATGAACTAAAATTTACTTTTTTATACCGTCGATCATTGGCCTATATGCCATTTTAAAGTTTCCACTTACATATCAAAGTGTTGTTGTATCAAATTTGAATGAGAAAATGCGTTTCGGAAGCAAACATTGCTGTATGGGTTCCGCGCTTCGCGCGACAGGACAGCAGCGCCACCCTCCGCGCACCTTTCTATATGAATTCTCGCTGAATGTTAACCCATCAAGTATGTTTTACATGTTTAAAAGCACATTTATAATACCTAGATTTGCTTCTAGTGAATACTTACCAAATTTCAAATTATTTCTATCAATTCGCATGAAAATGTGACGTTTGGGAAGTGAAGAAGAAGATTTCAAGGGATTCAATATGACGTCAGCCACCAGAATGTTGGTGGACAAGATGCGTACAGTAAAGGACTACATAACATTAAGCTGCCCCACCATGTTAGCGACGCACAGGGATCATTGACATGGTGAATGATTGTTATACTAGAATGGTCTATCTTGTCCACCAACATGGACTGGCCTATGAATACGGTCTAAGCGCATGGCCGTCAGCAGCCAGTCGTGCCGCCCGCGCCCCGTCCTGAGAAGTTTGTGGGATGGCTACGCCCGGCTCAAATGCATTTCCCTTTTTAAAACATTTCCTCGGAATATATCCTGGCGCTGAAAAATAAATTTCCCAATAGATTTTCTGACATAACAACAAGCTAGACAAGCCCCTATGGTGTGCAAAAATACAATGGAAAGAATATGGTTTGGGTTTTTAAGTATAAAGGGGTAACAGTTGCATCAATTACTTTGTTAGGGTAGGGAGAAAGAAGGGAAATACTTGTTTTAGGGTATGCAAACTGGCGATACGATACTGTTTAGGGCCGCAAATTCCATCAAGTAATTGTTTAGGGTAGCTACGGCGCTACTGATACTTGTTTATGGGTGAAAATTAAGCTTAGAAAGTAACTACGAGTATTTAGGGTGGCTTTGTGATGGCTTGGACAAGGAGGATACCCCTTGTTCATTGAGAATTACGGACCCTCCCCCTCTCCCGGGGATCCACGTCCTAAACAATGTTAAGGTCAATGTTGTATCATTCCTTTAAACAACAAAATAGAAAAGGTCAAAGAGAAGAAGGCGCTCCTGATACCGGAGAGCAAAAAATATGAAGAAATAAATACAAGATTTATGTATGCATGGACAAAGAAGCTTGATTGGGAGTATGTGAAAGCGCTTTTTTGATTTTCTATATAAAACAATCCGATGGAACTCGATTTCCTAGTTAGGGTTACCAGAGAATACCTAGAAAGTTTTCTGTCCATTGGTATCAAAAATAAGTACAGAACTTCCCAAATTTGAAATTTTACGGACTTAACTTTAACTAAATAGCTTTAAAATGATTTATTTTATTCTGATTTTTGTTTCATGAAAAAATTCTTTTTTGATCATATGGAAATAAACAGTTTTGCTGGCAACTTAATGTATGCAGTGGTTCTCATTTTGGTATCAGTGGAAAGAGGAATCGGCGTGTTTATACTTATCTCTCTCTATCCATAACTTTGAGATCACCCTGTACCCCTTACACAGGTGGTTGTTTGTTTTTTGCGTAAAATAACAATTGGGCATCATGTGGAACCCAAAAAAGGGGAGGGGGAATTAAGTAGAGCAAAATAAATAGATGGGTTGGTAAACAGGGTTAATGATGAAGTGCTTTCAACATTATGATGGATATGAGAAACTCATGAACTTACAATATTTCGTAGGGCAACAAGTCATCAAACATGTAAATAAAATAATAATGCTAAAAAATCAATTATTAACAATATGTGCTAACAGATGCAAAGATTTCATGTAGACCACACTTCCATTGCTGCACTCACAAACGTATGGGAATAATAATGATAAGTAAAGATTATACTGCAGTAGAAACTGCTTCAAACCGGCGAGCAATTGGTGGTTGTGGTGAAGCGCTGTTCTATAATAGATTTACCGTTGTGATATTTTTAAACGCTTCAGATAGCTTTACGGAAGAATAAAGATATTGAACTCTCCATCTTCTTCTCCTCTTCTTCTTCATATCTTCTTCTCTTCTTTTATCTTCTCTTCTTCTTTTCCTCTTTCTTCTTCCATCATCTTCGATCGTTTCTTAGCTCTTTTCTTCTTCTTCTTTTTCTTTTCCTTCTTATCTTCTTCTTTTCTGTGTGCTCTCCCTTTATATATTGTGTCCTTTTTTTGGTGTGCTTAATTTTATTAGATTTATGATTTTTTTTAGTAGTCGCACTTTGGGGGAATGTTGTAACATGTATTGGCGTCTACTACCAATACCCCTAATTAGCCCCTCTCTCTTTGCGTTTTCGACCGTAACCTTAGCTTATATCATCTCGAACTACCATAGATAAGACCTTCTCGTCTTGATATAATGCAAACCAGTAGTTACGTGCCGATATCGACTGGTGTTCAACAGTTACAGGTCGTTTTTATTTAGTCTGGATAATAAGAACGACAATGCATGAATGACTGTACAATACAGTAACTCATAAACGAACACATTTAGCATGCTCTTCTGCTATGCGTTTGAAATCGAATGCCCTCATAAGATATAATCGTCTTTGTGTGGACTAGTACTTATTTATGTACAATCCAGAAACAACGAAGTAGTCGATTGTACAAGCAAGTGTATGATTCTGATGAAACTTCCCCTCTCCCGGTGACATATACTTTCTGCATATTAAAATCAAAATTTAAAAGGCGACGAAGTTGGTCGAAAATATCGCCTCAATTGTTTGATTACCACTGAAGTTTTGTTTTTGTTACACAAATGGCTCAGATACGACAATTTTTAATGGACAGGCCGGAATTGTATCCGTTTCTATACAAAATTAAAAATGTTTTAAACACACACAATGTACTGTTCATTTTGGAGTTGATGAGATTACGTGAAACAATCAAAATTTGGACTGACATCGCGCTTATCGCGTATATCGAAATTTCAGGGGAACATAAGCTTTCCTCTTGGTTAATGATAATGCAAATGAGTTTTCATGCCTAGAGCAGACGTGGGTGACATTAATCGTTTCATGTTTAGTGTGGACATATAATGTTGGGAATCGCCGCGGCGGCGGCCTTGATGCAATTAATGCCGATGACAATCGTTGTTTTGTGGGAAAGGAAAATGACAAGGTTTTAAACGGAAACGAAAATGTTTTTCTAATCAGCTCGTGAAATACCATACATTGCTCTCATACGGTAAGATAGTAAAATAGAAAAAGATAAGATTTAAGATCGTGTAAAATTAGACGAGCAAGCCCAATATTTTTCGAAGTGGTTGTTGATGGTAATGCACTAAATATTGTGCCTACTCATCCAATACGACAAGATATTGGATAGGAAAAACAAGTTCTATGGCAATTCCTATTACATTTTGGTTGACATTTCACTAGGAATAATATTAATATTTATCTTTAATTTGGTGATTTCCCAATTTAAATGTTTAACGAGAGATCCTAGGTGTATAGTACATCATGTAGAGTGAATTCTTATAAATCAGACACTCGCTAGATTTAATTTATTTGGCTAGAGAAATATTTTTAAAAAGGTGAAAACAAAGACGATTTTAAGCTGCTTTTGTTTCGAAATAGAGGTTGAATTTAGTATTTGAATTTAGTATTTGCCCAATACAAAATTAGAAATTTCAAAATATTTGTACCAAAGAGAATATAAGATAATGATAATATTATATATTATACAAGAGAGAGAGAGAGAGAGAGAGGATGTACACCGGCCGACTTTATGCCTCGAATTTTTACCATTTCGTCATTGGAAGGCAACCTTTTAGACCTTCATTAGTGCAAATAAGTTTATATGTTTCTCTATGTTACTGTGTATGAACGACGCCAATTTACTAAAAAACATTTTCACTAACATTAAGTGATTTTTTCATGATTTTTTTTTACCAAAGGAATTATTTACATGCAACAAAATTATTTTAATATATTGCATGGATTATTTCTACGCAACAAAAATTTTCACACACCGCATATAATTATTCACATACACTCAATTGGAATTTACACACGATCAACTGGAATTATACACCCTGCAATAATTTTTACCCAATGCAATAATTTATTACACAATATAATAATATATTACACCATTCAATAATATATTAATCAATGCAATAATATATTACAGATGCAATAACATATTATACAATGCAATATTATATTACGCAATGCAATAACTATAATTAAATGTGGAATGGCGAATTAAGTACATAAAGTTTTCATCTTGATAGAATTGGCTTCACCCTAAAACCCCAACTGTAAAATTACGCGCTGATATTTCAATCCGTTCTGCTGTGAGAGCTAGAAACGTGATTTTGTGAGCTCCATAGAGTAACGTGTACAATTAATATTGGTCGACCAAAATGGAGTACCGTTTCGCTCATAACTTCCAAACCAAACATCATTTGGCCCTACGATTTTACAGGATAAATGAGAAAAACGATAGCTCTGTTTTCAAAACAAAATTTTGACCACTTTCGGTAAAGTCTGGGGTTCTGGGGACGAGGCTATCAGCGATTGAGCCCGGGCCCTTATAACCGGAATTGTTTTCAGGCAACAGGAATTGTTTTCACACGTAATAGAAATGTAAACAACCCACTCCATGAATTATGCAAAAGGCAAAAATAAATGACACACTCCATGAATTATTTTCACACACAATACAAGAATTAGTAACACGCTCCAAAAATAATTTCACACGCGATGCAAGAATTAGTAACACGCCCCGGGAATTATTTTTACACAAAACGCAAATATAAATAATGCACTCCGAGAATTTTTTGCGCAATACTCTAATTATTTTCACAACGAAAAAGTTATCTGGGAATAAACAATAAAGGGCAGGGACAGCAAGTGATGGGAATAGATTTTGGGCGAGGTAAGAAAAGGCGAGTTATAGAAAAGGCGAGTTAGAAAGCGAGTTACCCCCAAGAACATTTATAACAAGTTGACCATTAAATTAAGTCCCGTTAGCGAGTTACACCAGAGCCATGAAGTCTTGCTGGCCATGCTGGCGCCGAATTACGCCAAAGCCATCAGGACCCGCTGGCGAGTTATGCAAAAGCCCTCAATCGCTTTTAGTGAGTTATGCCAAAGCGGCGAGTTACAATGTATTGTACACAGAATGAGTTTTAAGCTCTAATGTACCAACTAAAGGGGCATTCTTTGAAGAAAA
>JAMKCH010068961.1:0-47199 GCA_023653785.1 Ophioderma brevispina
TATCCATTAGATATTTCATTTGAAGTTAAATAAAAATAAAACAAACGCAAGTATTTTATATAACACGGTAATTCGATTAAGCCTCAAAGCCGCTTTGCATTATTCCGTTGTCACTAGGATAAATCAGATTTTCACATATTGAAAATTCGGCAGACAGTATGACTACCCCTACGCTCCTTATTTACAACCTGGGAAAGTGAGACAAGCGAGATAAAGTGTCTTGTACATGAACACAACACCTTGCCACGGCGGGACCTCGAACTCACAATTTAAAGTGACAGGAGGAGATTTTTTTTAGGATACGAATTTCTCTCAAATTGCACAGAATCGATTGTAGACCACTACCAAGAAACGTTCCGAAGGTTTATTGGACAACAGTACAAAAGAAAACAGCAAACCTTGTTTTTAACTTGCCTGCCTAAGGTAATTGTCCTCATAGAACACCGTGCCGTTGATCTTTCTGTCGTGCACGACAGAAAGTACAATCATCATAGTATTACATAAAGAAGGTGGATTCGGCTAAATTTCACTTCATGTGTGATCTCATACATTGGAAAGGCATTCCAATTTCAAAAAACTCGGGTTCGAACAAAAAAATGGGGTCGCTCTTTCTGGAATCTCTCATTTCCTCTTAAAGTTCTGATGATCATGAGTCCAGCGCTTTTTTCACTGGACCACACGTGCTCTCAAATGATACACTGTTATACTTTTTCAGCATTACTTTCTTCAAAATGGGGACACCCATGCCTTGGGGACCCAGCCCTTGGACTCATTTGAGCCACACTTCTCTGCGTGGGTTAGACTTGATCATCAATGGTTATACTTCATCTATGAAACCACTACGTTACCCCGGGCTAATGAGTCGTGTCATGAAAAATATTTCATTGGAATTATTCCCCTGGAAGTAGTCCATTCTTCAAAATGGCATTTATGTCGTCACACCTTTTTTCTCTGTATGGTATAACTGCATCTTGAACGTAAACCACTGTACCATGTGCTTGGATATATAGACCAATGATATATATTATATATATATCCAATGATACCTATACGTAAGATTAAAAACAAAAAAAAAAAGAGTAGGGCAATCCAAGGTTGACTTAAAGATTTGTAAAATTGTATATTAAAAAAAGTACCATATCGTGGGTCATTTAGTGTGTTTAACCAGTTGGAGGGATTCTCAAGGATGGTTTCACTTTTGCTTCCAGATTGTACAATTCAGGCGGCTTGTTTATGAATAATCGCTGCTACTTCAACACGGGTGTTCCTGCAATGGAATTTTCCGAATGTAGAAGAACACGAAGATGAGCTAAATTGTCGTACTTAAAGGCCATGTCTTAAAATTATCCGCCCTGAAAAGAGGCATTTTACTCAAATCAGTGGCAAGGATTTTGTTTCGTACACTTTCCGTATATTTCGTCAGATGTAATGAATTCATGTGATTACACTCGAATGCGTTTTTTACCTTATGTTTAGCTACAGAAATGCCTTAAAAGTGAAAAAGGGCGATTTTAATTTATTTGATATTTGAATAGTCTGATTTTGATTTTTTAGGTTTTTTATTTTTTACATTTGCTATTTTTGTACCAAAGAACTCCTTTCATATGCGGTTTTCTGATGGAAGCTTTTACATCAGCTAACCAGTCGGGCTTTCAAATAATGTTTCGGGAAATTTGATATTGAAATTTTTTTGGCATCTTAAAGTGAGAGGAACTGTTGGTACTTAATTGGGCAAAAGAGGAGGTACAATTTTTGGGTACAAATGTGCTTGTGATTGTTTTGTATGAAAACTGTTTACAATATGGTTGTTAGTTCCTGGGGGTACAATCGAATGGTATCGAATATTGATGCTTCATATAGGGGTCTGATTTATACGTTGTCACCTATGTGAGCGCAAGAAGTACCTGAGTTCCACACTTTCTAGCCCAAATGGCATAAAGTGCTCTCAGCGAAAAGCAGTTAGTCAATATTCTTGCAGCCATACGGTAACTAAGCTGTCGATAATCGGTAGATGGTTATGGTGCCCTAATAAATTTCAGGGTCAAGGAGTTCAATAAAACTATTTACAAAACTGTTCTATGAATATAAAAGTAATGTAAGTTTTCATACGCTGATTTTTTCAAAGATGGTCAACAATAAAAGGCCAAATTCTTTCTATCTCATACTGTAACAGCATATAGAATTGGTGATTTTGGTGTCAAGGTGCTTTTTTAGGTCAGGTTTCACCAAAACTATTATCAATGAGTCTTGATCATGTTGGACCAGCAATGACCCCAATTATATAATTTTATTAGCCCTGATTTATTATGCTTTTATCAAATTGAAAAAAAAGAAAAAACGTTTAATTTTACATTTTATACAATAGGCACTGGATTTAGTATGGATTTTCGCAAAGTTGAAAAGAAAAGGAAAAAAAACATTTAATGATAATGAGTTTTTTACACTCTCTTTTGGAAGAAAGTACCACTCATTAGTTGTTACATGCTGCCTGGCATTTTGGAATATGTGTTTAATAGAGGTGTGCAAACACATCTCCCTATAAAAGAGAAGCGAATTAGGGATATTTATCTTAATGACGTTCTCCATTTCTACTTTCTCCTTCGAAAATAAATACTATTATAATAAGCCTGACCCCAGTACAACTAATTGATCTACGGTTGACTGGGAATAAAGCTAAATCATTGCAAATATAGTAACAACTTTAGTAAAATTCTTAAGAAGAAATACTATCATCATGAGATTGAAATTAACGTTAACAATTCTAATAAATATCGAAACTACAAAGAAAATAAATTCCTTATAGTCAAACTAAGATTGGGAACATTAAAACAAATGCCCATTAACACAATGATGTCTACTCTGATCTGGCCTTAAACTTGATCCAAATGGTATGTAGGGTTTATCATCAACGAAATGATAAGTTGATCGATACTTATATCATTAGAGCTTGTATTGGTTGCTATACACTACATTATTAGCGCTACAACAGTGTTTTCACGCATTCGGCCGATCCCTAGGCAACTGAGCTGAGTTTGACGGACCCAAAATATTTCTTTTTTACACGGTTGGGTGGTTTTGAACCATGTCTACATTTTCTTATCAATGCAGAGCTTTTGTTAATAAGCGTCTTGGCTTTAGTATTTACTGTTTCTCGTCCAATCATAATTCCATTGACCCGATATTCCTCATTACGTGTTTGCCTCCCTTAGATTTCCCGTTTGATTGTGTATTCCTTACTATTCCTTCAACTCCCGTTGCCTTAACAATTTTGTCTTCTTTCATACTTTTGTGCCTAAATGACTTGGTGTGATTGTTAAATTCTCTATAGCCACCCTCCTAAACCAATAGGCGTTTTGGAAACATCCGCAGACTCAAAGACAATAATAGTGGCGTCGTATACAGTGTGAGTCAAAATGATTGTTTCCCGATGAAACAAAAATATTAAAAATATTTGTAATCTTTTTAGAATATTATTAATATCCTTTATATTTAAAATTTTTCTATCTCAACACCATGTCAAAAATACCGAGATTCATGCATTTCATTTTCAAGTTATGACCCATTTTTAGAGGCTCCTAAAAATGCCCGTGTAAAATTGTACAGTAACATGTTAATCAGTGTAATTCACAAACTAGGATCAAGAAAAACGAGAAAGGCAACGAACTTTCATATTGTTTTGTTGCTTTATTCACGATATGATATTGAAGCACAAATGTTAATATTAATCATGAAAGAAAATTGTTCCAAAAAAGTCGGATCGCTTTGACCTTTGGCCAACTTAGGTGTATCATTTATATTGAAACCTGGTTTTGGTGTGTATTTTTCAATATCTTTTTGTTTTGCCTTAGTTAATAGTTTTTAAAAACGAGTTCATTCCAACCCTTGGAAGATTTCCAGACAGTCAAAATAGAATTGCACTGTTGTTGTCTTTAATCATAACTTAATAACTGGCATGTGTTCTACTCATTGGCATACTTATTTACCATTTACCACCAGAAGGTGTACAGCACACATTAGGTATCCCATTGAAATTTGCGCTTCTATAGTCCAAATCATAGAATCTTGTAACAAAGGTAAATCTGAGGGCCTTTATGTAAGTGAGTGCAAATATTGATTGCCAAAACCAAAATGAAAATTCCAAAATTCCTGTGTACAGCTATTAAATGTACTTTTTAAGTATTTACAATTTTAAGAGAACCTTGCATAGTTAGCAAGATAAAATCATATATTTGGAACCAATCATTTTGACTCACACTGTACAACTTCCTGAGACAGTCAATTTCCGCGCAGGGGGAAGACTTCTTTTTTCCTACCGTTGCACTTCTTTGGCCCTTTCTTAGCTATTTTATAACATTATTATATGGCTTTGCATGAATGAACCCAATTTCTCATGCAACTGTAACTGACTTGTACGTAGTTTTTTTGTTGGAGATTTTATGAAGTCTTCTCCCTGGAGAAATGGTTGTCCAGTAGTTTTGAGGGACCTGCCCCCAATGCTATGAAATTTGACAATTATACATACTTACATACTGTGATTCCATTTGTAGATATTCGGAGATCAACGACCAACAGATCACTTTAGCAGACGGTGAAACGACGACAGTAAGCTCAGCAAATTATCCTAGCAACTAGAAAATAAGATCGACTGCCTTTGGCTCTTCATTGGACCGTCAGACTCATATTATTTTTACTATTGAAGACGTTGCCACTCAGCTGGCTATGACCTCGTTAAAATTGGATCCGGTTTAGATAACCGTGCTAGTCCCAGTACGGTCGTGAATGAATTGGGAGGCACCATGCGACTCCATTACTGTACGAGAATTACTTCTTCAGAAGCTTGGATGATGTTTCCGCTACCAGTTTTCGACCACTGACACTGGATTTCTAGATAACCGTTTCAGCTGTTAATCCCCAGTTAGTACGTAAGAGATTCGGTGAGTCTATCGAATTTAAAAATATTATTTGTTGATATTGCTAACGGGTCAATATAGAAACCACTTCTTTGACCGAATAAGAGGTCAACGTTTTGGGTATCTATTTGGGCATTTGGTAATTAACGGTTGAGTGCCCACTTTTTATTACTACTGTTTTCTATAGGACAAATATATGTAATATTATATATGACTTCATTTTGACTTTTAATAGTGATGTCATCTTCCCCAAGAAAAGCATGGGTTGTTTGAATCCGCCAAATGGCGTAGTATTGCTTTAAATTGCCTCTTATGTAATTGATAACAATGTGAATATAATACTCAAGGAATTCTGTAACAGTTTTTACGAATCGGTGGTAATAATTATAACTCATGGGAAATTATAATTGAGTGAATTGGCACCTGAATGTTTTGTCTCTTGATTAAATTAAGACAACATATTGTACTTTTAAAGTTTATTGACCCCTGAAAATCTGTATGTTATAAGAACTCATCTCATAGGCGTTTTTGCTAGCCAAGTTAAGAGTTCAAGTCATATTCTCAGATTGAAATAGGCAGAAGACTGAGATTAAATGTAGATGACCGCCTTTGGACCTTGTGTAGAGATGGAATATTTAAGCAGAATCTATTTTGCCTTTGTTGGTGTTTTTTATCTTCGCCACAAATATTTACTCAGAAATACAGATCCGATCCTAGTCCTCCAAAGTTTATATCTCCGATGAGTGACGATAAACCAACTTGATATCAGTGGTCTCTTCTGTTGTTTGTTTTTCATGCACTGAAAAATCCGTTGAATTCTGTAATAGAAATTGTTATAATCATGCCATATGTCTTCTTTACTTATACTTTGTCATATATATATATTGTAGTGCAAAGGGCCAAGGGCCTATATGTACAATAATATGATACTGCGGGGTCAGTTTATCTTGTAAGCTTGGTACTGAGTGGAATGAAAAGCTCCTGTTTTTTTAGACTAATTTATTATTTGTGATTTGAAATGTAACAACATTAGTGATTTAATGTATTTGAATACAAAATAGTAGGGAAATGGGTTGTTTTAAGATATAGATTGTGATTCTTTTAACACTTTGTTTGTCTTAGACCAAACAATTATTTCTGGAAAGTTGCTTCAAGATTTAGAATTCCAAGTTTTTTTAAGCCATTCAAACCTCAAACGATGTAACAATCGTTTTGCAGATTAATATTTGTTCTTCAAAATATTGAAATGATCTTGTTTGTTTCAGCTTTATTTTCTCTGTACAATGAAAACGAAGTGATTGAACGGACAAATGCATGTGACGGTGATGAAAATTGTTCTAATGGAAACGATGAGAGCAGTGTCGTAAGTAATTACGTTATGAAACAGGTAGATGAAACTCCTGTTTACTGTAGTCCCTAAAATAACACCATGCTTTTAAGAGAGGGTACACCCGCGTTATTCTTGCTTTCCCCTAAGAAATGCCATATGAACCCGTAAATATTTGTAACAAAACACCAAAACTGATGTTATTTTTTATCATCACTTTCATTTCAGTCCTATGTGAAACAATCCCGAGCACTGCAACGAAATGCATATCTTACTAACACAGTTTATAGTGATTACGTCAGGTGATTTTTCCAAATTCCCTCGGAGATGCCGATGGTACTGCAGCCGAAGCACGATTCAATGCTGGACATTACAGATCCATCCGCACGCTGAGTATTCTTTTGCTCAAATTTGTTCCTATTGCCCTACAAGGTTGGACCCCAACATGTCGCCAGTTTTTCAGGCTGTTCAGAAAAATTGCCAAGCAGCTTATATTCATCCATGGCCAGAACTCCGCGTGGCCATGGGCTTGTACTGACTTCACGACAACTGTTGGAGTAGAACGAATGTGTCCTGCATCCAGAAGAGTCGTATTTGATGAAAGAGAAACGCTTTTCAACGGTGAACTTCCTTTGCTCTTTGTTAGATGTCGTGTTGAAATAACTTCAAAAGTAGAACGACTTATTTTGTAGGGGAAGATACAATACATCACTTTGAACCCAAACAAAACACATCATACAAAACACACCCACTACATTATATTTTAAAACATTTTTTTAAGATTTTCTTAATCCGGATATGTGGCACCCAATTGGGCAAATTCAGCTTCAAAGTCGAATTGTTATGGGCAAGATGGCGATGAGCCTGAATGGCCTTGGATAGGCCCCTCTTCCGTGCCTAAACATGGTCACCGTGCTGGTTCTTCCTTACTTTGAAGAGTGTCCGTTACTGCTGCGCATTGCCATGTAAGTTTAGCTAAGATCTAAGAATCGTTGTGTTGCGGCTATTATGTTTAAATCCTTCTGTTGTTTGGCTTAGGTTACCAGATGTAGGCTTTTCCGAGGTGATGGTAATTTCATGCTTATTACAATGCAAGTACGCCGTCATCTTACCCTAGGATGCGTGAATAGCTTTCTCCGTGTCAATTATGATGACATTTGTAGATAAAAATGAGCTATAGTAAATCCTAGCGACTGAATTTTTCAAAAACCTTTTCGAGACAGGTATCCCCCCCGGTCACATCTAATCTATCTTTCCTGCCACAATATTCCACTAGGATTTTATTTGCTAAACTCTATTCTTCAAAATAAGCCCCTGGGCCATCCCCGATTTTTATCTTAAACAACAGGCGGCCAAAATACCGATTCGTACTAAATCGGCCAAAAATGTATGTTTTTCCGTTTGACAATTTACACAAAACTCTCAATTTGCCTGTAACTTTGACAGTATATTACAGTGTAGTAATGTTATTGCAAAGCCTTGTCGAAAAACTACAGATTATGAAATCAATTCTAATTACAATTAAACAATGTTAAACCTCACCAACATCTTTCTATCTTCATTGGCACATTATTTTGCCTCTTAGAGATGACCGACGCCTTCAAAATCGCATAGTCAATTTTTTTAAATAAGGATGGTTTTGAATACTTGTTTTTCTTTTTTATTATATGCTACTGTTATATACAGGGCCCTACTAGTCAATCAACTCTGTTGTGGGCTATATCCTGTTGAAAGTTAAAGATGGTTTTAAATCAGTATAAAAATAAAATTTGTGATTGAGTATTTTGGAAAATGATCTAATAGTTAAAAGTAAATCAACACACGCTCCACTTTCAGAGGTCCCACAAGAAAAGTTGTTTGTGGAGCCACAATACGGAACCAACCAACAGAGTATCATGTCGAGGTGACTTTCTCAGCTATATTTACCCATCCGGATTATGATGCCGCTGCAATTCAAAATGACATTGCTTTATTAAAGTTCAAAACACCGATAACATTTAATGACTACGTCCGCCCTATTTGTTTGGCGACGTTAACAGCAGAAACTGATCACTACACCGACTGTTATGCTGTTGGATGGGGACGGCTTACAGCTGGAGGAGGTTTGTAAAAATAATTGCTGAAACAATTCACATCACATCAATGCAAGTACGCGTGCGAAACAACGGGTTCGACTGCGGAAAATTCGAACCCGAAGGGTTCACCTTTCACCAATGCGGCCCGGGTTCAATCTCCGGTCGAGCCAGTGTCGTATGTGAATTTAGATGCCGATCCATACTCGTCCTCGTAGGTTTCTCGGAGAACTTCGGGTTCCTCCTGCATATAAAATCGGACTTAAGCTTCTTCCAATTAATCTTTCCCCGCTGTTCTGGAGGCGTCCATTGAATTTAATGCATATAACAATATTGGGTTCTGCCTGACGAATGCCGAATGTTATAAACAAATAAATAAATAAACAAGCCATTAATACTACGCAGCGGTAACGTTTCACATGAAATTATGGGTTTATTGCCATTTGGTCTAATCCCATTTGGTCTAATAGCCACTTGGTCTAACTTCAATTGATCTAAACCCATATTGTGCAATACCAATTTCTCTAATAACCATTAAGTCTAACATCCAATTTATCTAACAACCAAAATGTCTAATAGCCATTTGGTCTAATGCCCATGTAGTCTAATACCCATTTCGTCTACTATCATTCGGTCTAATAACCACAAACACCATTTGGTCTAATTCCCATTTGGTCTAATATCCATCTTGTCTAATATTTATTTTGTCTAATATCCATTTGGTCTAATACCCAATTGGTCTATTATCCATCTGGTCTAATATCCATCTGATCTAATATCCATTTGGTCTAATATCCATTTGGTCTAATATCCATTTGGTCTAATATTCATTTAGTCTAATGTCCACCTGGTTCAATATCTATTTGGTATAATACTAATTTGGACCAGATTGACATTAGACCAAATAGATATTAGACCAAATGGATATTAGACCAAATGGATATTATACCAAATGGATATTAGACCAAATGGGTATTAGACCAAATGGGTATTAGACCAGATGGATATTGGACCAGATGGATATTAGACCAATTGGGTATTAGACCAAATGGATATTAGACAAAATGAATATTAGACCAAATGGATATTAGACAAAATGAATATTAGACCAGATGGGTATTAGACCAATTGGCATTAGACCAAATCGGTTATAGACGATATGGACATTAGACGATAAGAGGTTTAGACCAGAAGAATATGAGACTACATGGCTATTAGACTAAATGGTTATTAGCCTAAATGGTTATTAGACTAACTGGTATTAGATCAATTGGAGTTAGCCAAAATGAATATAAGACCAAGTGGGATTAGACCAAAGGGCAAGCTGAAATGTTAGTAGAGGACTATCAGCGGAACAATTAAAAACAAATGGTCTATGTCGAATTGACGGCAAAAGGTGGATTTCTTTATTGGAACGTTTCCACCTCCCTGATGATTTATCACCGTCTTGAATTTGAGGTGCATGGGTGCAGCGTATCTGTGTTGGCGTGAGGTTGACATTCTGGGGAACCGGTGTAAAAGGAGATATAGTTCGTCGGCAGGAGATAAACAAACCAAAAACAAAAAAAAAAAAAAAAAACGTTGATGGTAAACTTTGAGTCCGGCAGACTATAAACATTTCTACACCGGCAATCGGTCAATATTAACAAAAAGTTGTGATGCTGTGCATTCATGAATTCCATAAATAAAATGTCAGTTCTATATTTTGTTTATCTTGTGTATTTTGTTATTCTGTAATTATGTATTTTATAGTGGAATTTGGCAAGCAGTTGGACAGGAATTAGTTTTTGCTTTCTCGGTATTCAGCATTGTACATTTTATATTTATCGAGGAAAATGACGAAAAACTTGTTTCGTTCTTTATATTTTCGTTTTATATCTTATGTGTTATATTGTTTTGGCAATTTAGGGGCAGAATATATTCGAGCAAGGATGTTCAAATTACTGATACGGTGGGTGAAGCTTGGGTCCTGCAAGACCAAGTTCGATCGGTTAGCGGATACGTGCCACACAACCACCGAGGGGTCCTAAACGGCCAAACAAGTAGTATTTTAATAAACACTCGCCCGGGCAAGAAAGCCAGGCAATCGCGAAATCAGGCTTTTTGTGTGCTTATCCGGGCATTTCCTCCACTCCTGACACCTGACCTTTGACCTTTGGCCTCTTACCTTTTTGGTGAGTTATGGATGGAGTTCATCGACGAGTTATGTTTTAGAGTTCTTTTGGTGGGGATTAGGCGACAGCGGGTGCCCACCAGTACACAATATTATTAGGTATTTGAAGGTAGAACCACAAAATTATTGGTCTATGACCTTGGTCTGACACCCAACACCTAAAGATAGTGCATACAATCTGGCCTTTTAATCCAGCGTATCACGATCTCGCCCAAATTTACCATAATGCACCTACTTTATAGTTGAAGATTATGTTTACAATGTAGAAGATTAGCTAAGAGTACTTTTGTGAATCCTGTCTGTATAGGCCTACTTCTTATACTCATCGATTGTCTTAGTCTAATGGACTGTATACTTAATGTATTATTTCACAGACTCACCACAACATTTGCAAGAAGTTGCTGTACCACTTCTAACATTCAGCGAATGTCGCGCAGTGTGGGGTTCAACAGTAATTGAAGATAACATTTGTGCTGGAACAGCACCACAAGACACAACGGGTGTAGGTACCTGCCAGGTAAGTGTCGACCGTTTAATTTTGAGATCATAATTCCATAGGTTTTAAGTATGAAGTATGCGCGTGTTAACATAGTGGTGGTGCTACACTCTAAATTACAAAGGATTGTGATTAAGGACCAATCCATTTTTAGATTTAAAATTAAATCTTATAGATTAGAATTTTAAATCTAAAAATGGATTGGTCCCTAATCACAATCATTTGGGATTTATTTTAAATCCCTGTAATTTAGAGTGTATACCTTCTTTTATTAGCAATATCTTAAACGTTGTCTATATGACTATAGCAACGCCTTTTCCAAGCATCAATAGAATGTACTTGTCCATAGCACTGTGATTAGGCTGTTACATATTTTATGATGGCCGAATTCTAGGAAATGAGATTAGCAAACGATGGCGGTCAATGGCGACATCGAGATTCAGGGTGTTTTGGACCTAAATTATATGCCCACCTCACAACTGTAAAGTGTTAGTCAGCCCTTATGTATTTGATCAATTTAGACAGCCTGCCCTCAGCGCAATATCTGGTCAATGCTGATGCTAATGCTGGCCAAGCATCCTGCTAATGCTGGCCAAGTATCCTGCTAATGCTGGCCAAGCATCCTTGGATGGTGAATTTCCTTGAGTAGCATACGTCCGGGATATAGCGTTTAATGACACTGGAGAATCCTACAATAAAATAGGTTAAGTTAACGGGCGACCCAAAATAGACCCCAAAAAAGAGAAACGGCAATATCAAAAAACAAATAAAATAAAAGTAATTACTGCAGCGCTAGATCCATAGGACCCTGTATATGACCTTGCGCCAGAGTCTTCACAAGGTGTGTTTATGGTTTCAAGGCAACATTGACTTGTTGATTTCAAATCTCAATGATGCAACTTTTTCATCCCTGAGCATTTTGAGATAGACAAGGGCCCAATTGACAGGTGAACAATTGGTAAATGTCTCACATGGGGACGGGGTTAAAAGTTATATAGACTTGTTCATGTGGTCCAAAGGATTAAAAAATATAGTTTGCCTAGAAGCCATCAAAAAATTGTGTAGAGTCTTATGCAAGGTCACATGGGCCTACTGCTGGACTAAATTTAGGATAGTGTGGCTAATGTCTGTATCGCTGTGCAAAGGTCAGCGGTATTTGGCATGCGGGCTTGGGAAGTCGAAGCTCGGGCACCAAAAGTAAGTTTTAAAGCTTTTTAAGGGCTGTTTGGTTGTATGTTCGGCTTTTTGATTCCCCGCTGGGTTTTTCTTGGATATCCAGGGATTTATCCAGCATTTATTTTAGGATTATCCTTGGATTATTCTGGCATTTCCAAGCCTATTTTCGCATGGGATTGTCCATATTCCATGTTCACATCTGCAGTTCAAATCTATGAAGATCAGGCCCATGCTATAACGTATGAGAATTCAATCCCGTAATACCAGTAAGTGTAAGGTATATATTTCCGAGGTCTTCGCTTTTTACCACTTAAGTGCACACAAGCTAATAAAACTTTCCTAGGTGCCCAAACATGATTTTTTTAAAAGCGCCATTTTGTCAAGATCACAGCGCTGTTGCCATCAGGAAATCGTCACAGCCATTTCGCTTCATCTAGGTGGCTGGCGGCCAAGCGCACATACCTATCTGCACTTAGAATGTAATATTCCCCAAACAGTTCCCAGATTTCGCTTGGAGATAAAGTATTTTGCCCAGGGACACAAAGACATGACTGCAGCGTGGCTTGAGCTCACGATTTTATGATCACGAGTCCTGCCCTTTATCCGTTACGCCACACATACTCACAACTAACCAAAGTAAATGGGAGCCACGTAAGAACCACATACCGATAATAAAAATGAAAATCCGGACTTTGACCTTTGACCTATGGCCAATTGAAATTTTCGCTCTCCGAAAAAAAAGTGGCCATACATTTTCAATCTCAGCAACTTCGATATACGATTTTGAACCGAATCTACTCTAGTCTAACTATTCAAATTATAGCACAATATAGCCAAATTTATGCCATCTTGTATTTTTCTGAGAAAGTTTGAATTCACCTTGGCCTTAAACTTGAAAATTGATGCTATCAGAATATAAAGGGGTATTTCATTTAAAGCGGCACTGGCACATTTTCACAAAATATGAAATTTCTTCAATTTGCTCTCAAATGATAGTCTAGGCCATTGGAAGAACAGAGCTATATTTTACACATAAAAATAACATACCCCAAAACAGATAGGGACATTGATATGAGGATAAAGACATTCAGGTAATTTGTAGGACAACTTTTAAGTTTTCCATAACTTTAATCAACAAATGTGTATATTACATGCATATTGTGACTCGTACTCACTGATATTAAAACCACAAGGGTTATAGACCGGTCAAACAGTGTGCATAGCGTGGGAAACATGCATACGGCGTGCGTGTTCTTGTGTTAAACGCCATTTTCGTCGTCTGCTGAATTAACGTCGCCGGCGACGTTAAATTATAAAATCGTTCTGTTTACCCATAAGGAAGCTGACTTGGTCTTAATCATTTCGGGTGAGGGCTTTTGTATATAAAAGCTTTACAACCATGAAAAAATATCGATTTTGAAAAATCTTGAGGGCGCACTATTTTTCAAATGTGCCAGTGTCTCTTTAAGTATCATTAAATATTAATTGCCTTGCAAGGTAAACGTTTCTTTGAGAAAAGCCTATATCACTACTTTAAGACTTTGATATTTTGACAGGGTGATAGCGGAGGTCCACTGATTTGCAGGGGAGCAGATGACAACACATGGCACTTGCTGGGCATCACCAGTTTTGGCCCTGCAGGATACTGCGCTCAACTTAGGCCTAGTGTTTTTGCTCGAGTAAGCAAATTTTTCGACTGGATTGACGGCCACATCAACGGCGCAAATGCAATAGATGGTATATCGTTCATTTTGTTCTCGAATAACCACAATCATTGAAATATTAATCGCAAAAATGTTCTTCAGCAGAACAAAATTAATATCGATCAAAGAATCCCATCAAAGTATTTTTCGTATGTTTTTATAATATTTTCATTGTAGTGACCGCCTGTAACAGCGACAGTTTTAAATGCTCTTCCTATTCCGGTGAGGTGTGTATTCTATCTACAAGTCAGTGTGATGGTACCGTGTATGAATGCCCAAGACATGAAGATGAACTGAATTGCCGTGAGTGATAGTTAAAGGGAATTAACACGCTAATTGTTTAGTTTACATATGTGATAAATTATGTTGAAACGATTCTCAACAGTGATGATATAACAATAAATTAATTAGCTAATTAGAAGACAAAAATGAAAGCGGGAACTGTTGGGCGCATCCATGTTACCAATAATCTCACGGCGACGTTTCGGCTACGTCTACGTCGGCTATTGCTACGTCATGTCTATAATGTGTCTCATGATAATTGTCAATACAACAAAATTTACTTTTGAGTATCTAACATGTCTTATAGGTTTGTATGCCTTTTAATCGACCCACGTCTGCAGTGATTATATTCCAATAAAAAATAACTGCTTCACAGATTAACCTCAATACAATAACGAGTAGGCCCACTTACTTCATACGTAAAGATTTGACCATATCCCAGTGAAGAGAAGAACCAATTGAAGTCCCACCTGTCCCACATAACATTTTAAATACCCGTTCAGCTGGCCAGATAGCAAAATAGTGTCATTCCAAGGTACGCATTGAAGGTCTCAAATGATGCGGTGTTGAGGGACTCTAATATGAGTGGCTCTACTCTAGCATTACATGCTGAAGAGCTTTTCGCTATTTCGCTGAAAATTTTGGAATACAGTGACATTTTGTGAGACACACTATATAATCCGCTAAAATTCTAACATTCCATCGCACTTTATTTGTTGGCAACTTGGCCGCTCCCATCTACTCAGTGATAATGTTTAGCAACGCTTAGTGCGATTATCTCCTTTAACCTATTTTCCATCTTAACAACTTATTTGGAAAATATGGAATCATTTTTTTGAACATTTGACAGATTTCATTATTCTGAAGAATATGGATTTTATATGTAAATCCACCTTTATGAACAATCAGTTAACCCTACTATAATTATCATTAGAAGATCAGTATGTTACATCATTTGATTTATATTAATGCATATTAAATCGTATCGTATTTCACAGGAACTAACCGGATATGTTTAAATTAGGCTAAAATAACAACATCCTTTATTGACCTCAAAACATTAAATCAAGGGCTAATTTTGCTGTTTTCTTTCGTTAAAAAGTCACTGTTTTCCTCAATTATTTCGCCAATGAATAAAATAAATAATTATCGGTCAGATCAAACGTGGAGTTCATTACCAGCAGAGAAATTTTAGCTGGAATAGTAATAGTTTTAGTATAGCAGTGTTAACTACTTCCTGTTCTGAAACTTTCCTGACTGGCCAAGTTGAGTCGGATGAACAGATTACTTCAAAGGTGCAATCGAGTGGCCCTTGAAGTTATGCAAACAATGAGCTGGTGAATGAGAGTAATCCTGGGTAATCGGATTTCAAAATCGAGCCATCTCCTTCTTTCTCATCTTCTCTGCTTATATCTACTCTATTGATATGCAACATTCCGAATAAGCCGATTACACATTGCCCAAAGTACATTGTAAAGTGACCCGATACCATAACACCAACAAATACGCATGCGTGTCAACCAGTCTGAAATATCAGCAACAGTCGATCTCGCGATACATATTACGCACCTGTGTTGTGTGATGTAATCAAGTCACTGTTAAATGCATTATGGAGAATGTAATCGGTTGATTAAATTCGGAATGTTGCGCCTGACGTCACATCAATACCGCAGGTTTAATGTGTAAAAGTCATTTCAGAATATAGTTTACAACTGTGCAGTATCCCCAATTTGACATTACAGGTACAACGAGAGATTTTGAGGCACCCAAATATTGTGCCACAATAGTAATTTCATGTAGTTTAGACACTCAATAGATTTCTTACCTTGTATTTGGCTACAGAAATTTCTTAGAAGAGAGAAAAAAGTGATTTTGATTTACTTATATTTCAATATAAAACATCGGCTGAATTTTGTATTTGCTCCTATACGAAATTAGAAATTTCACAATTTTTGTACCAAAGAATTATTTCTCAGCTTAATCCTTTCAGATGGGGATATATTTGATGGAAAGTTTTACATCAGGGCAAAAACAGTACTTTCGGGACACCTGATATGTGAAATCTCTCGTTGCACCGAGATTGAATTTGTCGCTAACTATAGTTTATTTTTAAATCTCTCTTTCCAATAATGCTTATGCGCTGTAGATTCTTCTTGTGGAACGTTGTCTTTTACTCTAAGCGCCGGTGAACAGCTGGTGTTTAAATCTCCTAACTATGATGAACCAACGCCGAACTATCCTAATGTGATGTTCTGTCAGTGGGATTTCGCGGCTCCTGAAGATATGGTGATTAGAGTTGACTTCAACACATTTCAGTTAGAATCAGGCTACGATTACGTTCACGTTGGAACGGAAACAGGCGTGAGTCCATCTGCAAGGATGTTTTCTTACACTGGAACGTCAGTCCCAAGCAGCTGGTTATCCAGCGGAAACACAGTTGCGATTGCATTAGATACCGACGATGAAAACAGAGACAACATTGCTTACCAGGGTTTCCAAGTAACACTGACTGTTATTTCTCCAGGAGGTGAGTTAGGAACACAAAAGTGGGCACCTCAATGGGGGATGACATTTTTGTTATTTCTATCAAATTGTATTTGAATAACTTGTGTTTTAATCAGGGATCATAAATAAATCGGGATAGGACAATCGCTCAAGAGAGTGGAGGCATACTGCATGAAATCTGTAGCTTATAGGTCGTCCGTCATACGTGGCGCTGTAAAACTTTTGCTACGTCATCTACGTCATACTGCATAATTTATTAGCTAATTAGGTAGCTTATCGAAATTAGTGGCGCTATCACTATCCTGATCGAAATCGTCTTTGGGCATTTGTATACAGTGTCACCCGCCTGGTTTAATGTGTCAAATAGTGCGCGCATGGCTATATTCGTATTTGTGTAGGAGTACAATTCCTGGTGACACACCATTTTTCCTGCCCGGCGTAGATTTTGGTCAGTCCCACGATACCTAACAATCAGCGAGGTGAAAGGGTTTGGACAGGGAGAACTGGGGGAAAGAATTCTGTATTGTGCCATCATCCTATGAATTTGGCAGCCTCAACGGAATAAACTGCATGTTGATTGTTGAAGGATGTGGTGGCAGAATACTAAATTCATTCCGAACTGGGAACTGGGCTGTCCAATAGGTAAAATCAGAGGATTGTCTATCTCTATACCCTAAGTTTCTTAGGATTTTTAAAAATATATATTTGTATTTCCCCAATACGCCAAAATGGATGTTTTTGCCTCTCCCTTCCATCCCTCCAGTGGCGGCGCCAGCACTTGCAGTGTGTGTGTGTGTGTGTGTGTGTGTGTGTTTGTCTGCGTGTATTTGTGTTTGTGTGTATGGGTGTGTATGTTTTTGGGAGGATGGGGGTAAGAGAGGGTATGGAACGTAACAAGGGAGTAAGATTATGTCTTTAGACATGCCCCTATCAATGCCTTAGGTAGGCAATTGAGCTAGGGGGAGCAATATTCGTATGTCGGCCATGTGACCTGTTCCAAACAGTTTTAAACGGGACAAAGTGCACGCGAAACACGTGAAATGGGCTCGATTTACATTGGCTCAAATTGTTTCCGAAGTCGTCTTCTTCTTCAAAAATACTGGCCAACACTCCACAGGGAGTCAAACGGTCAGGGGATGTGCGCAGAATGATAGTTGGTTAGTCTTGCTGTGTGTTCAGGTAGTTGTTGATTGCTTGCTTGAATTGTAGTGGTTCCAATATAGTTGCTATGTTGTCAGGAAGCGAATTCCAGTCTTTAATTGTTTTAACTAAGAATGAATGTTTATAACAGTCTTTGGTGGCAGATAATGTGGCAAAGGATTTGGAATTGCTGTGCCGTGACGCACGTGTGGTCGGCTGAAGGAGGTTTCCGACAGGTAAGGATAGGTGACCAGTAATGCCCTTATGGAAGATGATGGAGAGTCTGTGCTTGCCTTCTTATTTGGAGAGATCCCAGCCTAGCTTGCCAAGCATGTGGTCATGCATCCTCTGGATTTACTTTTGTAATCCCAGTTACAAAAACGTGCTGATCTTCTCTGCCCCTTTCAATTTTATGAAGAGAGATTGTGTGTGTGGATCCCATATGTGGACAATATTCAAGCAAAGGGCGAACAGGGTCTTATATGCGACTCTTTGGTTTGATGAGACATGAATGAAGATTTCGACGTATAAATCTAAGGAGCCGTTTGATGATGCAGTTATGTGATCACATGTGTTGTCCAGGTTAGGTGCTTAGTATGGTGACGGCAAGGATGGGTGGTTGTCAGGCTCTGGCAAAGATGGAAGTCCTCAGTTTGTAATCAAATTGCTTAGGATTCTTTGATGGGTGAGTCTCATTACGAAACATTTTGGTGGTTGAAGTGCCATTTGCCAGTCTTTTTCCCATTGACTAAGTATTGAGATCTTGTTGCAGTGCTTCTGTGTCAATTGGTTTTGGATTTGACTGTATAGGACACAGTCGTCTGCAAATAGACGAACTGTGAGCTATATTATATGGTAGGTCATGTATACAAGGAACAATAGCGCGCCAAGCACCGTGCCCTGAGGGAGCCAGAAAAACAACATCGGTCCAAGTCGAGTGTTCACACTGACGGACGACCTCGGACGCGTGCTTGTTGAGAAAGCTAGTGATCCATGTATGTGTCTTGTATAAAATTGCCATATCTGTGTAATTTATTTAAAAGCCGGTTATGAGGTACAAAACATCGAATGCCTTTTGAAAAGTCCATTATATCATGTCTGTTTGGTATTTTGAATTTAATGAGTGTGCCAAGTCTTGAATAGTTAAAATGAATTGAGATCTGTTGAATGTTTACTTCTAAAACCCGGTTGTTATCAGTTAGGATGAGTACTGATCAAAATGTTGCATTATGCTTGAATGAATAATGTGTTCGAGTACTTTTGAACAAACTGAAGTGAGCGAAACTGGACGATAATTTGATGCTTCTGTTCTTTCACCTTTTTTGAATATTGGAGTAATATTTGCTTGAAGCCAGGACTTGGGAATTTCACCAGTATCTAACGATTTTTACACTCCCTAAAAATCTGCACTAAAATTCGATCTAGGGGGAGTAACCTCCCTTACCGCCAGACGGTACGTCACTGGTCCTTACAGGCTGACCTGGGGTATACCAGGTCAAAGAGACTCAACTGAGAGTTCTTTACATGACTCACACAGGATAGCGGGTCGAGTCGCCGATTGAAAACACAGGAGGTTTTTTTGACTATACAATATGGCGGGAGACAATGCATACACCTTGTCAAACCATAGAAACATCTGGTTGAATATGTGCGCCAGAGGTGTATGCATGGTTTCCGCCATATGGTATAGGTCAAAAACCACTCTTACTGTCTTTTTTTTTTTTTTTGTTCACGCGGCGACATTCACTGTGCGCAGCCCGCCTATCCATTTGGTAGGGCCATTAAGCGAGGTTTTGGACTCATATATGAGTGAGTGTGTAATGATCAGAATTGACAAAAACAATACCACGACTGCTCTGAGAGAGAGAGAGAGAGGGGGAGAGAGAGAGAGAGAGAGAGATTTAGTTTTCCGTCACAGAGAATTCCAGTAAATGTACAAAGTGTACAGCTGATATATTATGCCTCCATGGGAATTGTTTCCATGGGAAGCAACATTTTATGTCAATCGCATAATAATAATATGATTATTAAACAAACAGTTACAGTGGTCGACCTAATGACACATGAAAATAAAAGCTGATTTTGGAAAAAGAGGTGTGGCCTCCTCTAATATGAAATTAGTTTAAAACTCTTATTTATATTATCTCTTTCAGATGTTGCAATCCAAGGTAAGTGAATTTTTTTTTTGTGTGCTTTATCAGTGCTTGGCTTGGACTATTTTCACGATCGTGTTCCTTGAAAGCTATAATAATCAAAAGACAATCTAATAAAAATTCAATTAGAAATTCACTGATTTTTTTATAAAAAATTAAATTGTTTCCATATTTTTTTTTTGGTAAATTTTTCTTTCAGAATTTTGATTCCGAATGTGATGGTTACGTTTTTTGTTTTTATTGCCATTGCTGGCGTCCTTGATTTAAACTAATTAATTGAATTGAAAGCAGCATTCTCTTATTTGTATGCCTTTTATTAAGTAGGAATAAAAAGATCGGGCCAACCTACATTTAATAGGACTTGCATAAATATATATTACGGAAATTCGGTTTTAAAGTGTATATTTTCTTCCCCACAAATCAATCGTATTAATCCTGACCATCTGTATTAAAGATAGTTTGTGATATATTTCCTAGTCTCGTTATAGGTTCTGATTATGCTTACCACTTTTCTGAATTGCTGCCATATTGACAGCTTATTTAGACACGTCAGTGTGTGGCGAGCGGCCTTCAGCTCTACCTCAGATATTTGGGGGTTCGGCAGCTACAGCAGGATGGCCTTGGATGGGATCTATACGAGTATCATGGGATTCCCTTTACTGTGGTGTAACACTGCTTGACACTCAGTGGGCTATCACGTCCGCAGGATGCATGTAAGT
Organism: Ophioderma brevispina; assembly: GCA_023653785.1. Lineage (NCBI taxonomy): Eukaryota > Metazoa > Echinodermata > Ophiuroidea > Amphilepidida > Ophiodermatidae > Ophioderma > Ophioderma brevispina. The sequence goes on from JAMKCH010068961.1 coordinate 20,657, forward strand.
TATGTTTATTGTGTCGCTGCCCTTTTTAAAGGGGCATTTCATGATCCACAGCCTCGTCCCGCGAACTTACCTAAAATTATATCATATGAAATCACCTGGAAGAATCACCTGAAATCTGGGAAATAACCTTTTCTCGGGGATAGCTAGTGAACCATAAACAAAAGAAGTGGTGCCAGGATCACGAAATGCACCTTTAAAGTGTACAACAATCACAATATCACTATTTCCCTAACGTCCCTAGAGGACGATCACCGCAAAAAAGGGAGGTAGCGTTATTTTTCTTGTTTGATCTAGGGTAAATTTCCACCTAACCCAAGGCAGAAGTCCGTTTCGTGATTTTTTCAAAAGTGCATTTAAATATATTTTTTTTGGTGCAATAATTGAAAATAGTCAACTGGAACTAAAGATAGTCACCTAAAATGCTGAATTCCAAAGTTTGAGATGAATCGGATTTTTCGTTTTCATGCAGTAAACATGTATGGATAACAGTACCATAGGATACTGTGTAAAACAAAAATTCCGGATCCGGAATTTTATAACAAAGTTGTGATTTTCTATATGAAGGACTTCGATTTGAGAATAGCTATTTCACTCAGTGATTAGTATACGGACAAACATTATGTTATGCAAAACAAAAACGAAAAACGATTTGTTTGAAAATTGAGGGCGCCCCCTCGGGAAATCTCTGATTCGGCCTTTAAGGGTCGTTAGGGATATACGGATACGTTAGGGATATACGGCCACTAATATTGACAACGAAATGTACATAACAATAGAAGAGTACAAGGCTATTGTGCTATTCCAGAAAAAAATGCCCGCCCCCTATAGAGGGCGCCGGAATTCCAGACTTTTTGTCACTTTTGAAAGCTGGAATTCTAGAATTAATGTCTAATACGAGGTGGGAATTCCAGCCATTTTAGGTATAGAGGGTGACGGAATTCCAGTGTTTTTACGATTTTCAGAGGTAAATTCAGCAAAAAATCAATATTTTCAACGCCCTCTATATACCCTAACCATAATCATCGGGGGGGGGGGGGGGTAGGACACGATCTGCTCGATTTGGGCATTGGGGATTTCCAAACGGTAATTTGTGGAACTGCTACGTGCATTTACTATGGCAGTCTCGGTCCCAGTGACATTAAAAAATCATCTCTTAAACCTTTGTTCAAAAGATCTTAGTAATATCTTGATAAATTAAGAAAAAATTATTAACTTCAAAATCCGTCGGGGTTAGTGGATTAACCCCGCTGCAAAATAGTGTAATTACCAATAACGGTCATTTAGATTTAAATATTCGTGACCAGGCCTAGTCCTTAGTCAAGTTTGTGTGTAACCGTTCGATATGCGTAAGAGCGCCCTCATACCGTTAAGTCTTTGAAACAGACTAGCACCCAGAAGTTGATGCCGTTTTGAATTTGCTGTTGCTGTTAGGTTGGCATGTCCTACCCCCCTGATAATCATCAAGGAATTCCATGTATTTTACATTGGAAGTGTAGGAATTCCTGGAATTTACGGAAGGTAGTGTCTAAAATTCCTTGTAATTTACGGAAGGTAGCGTCTGGAATTCCAGATAATTCATGGAAAGATAGCCAGGAATTCCAGATATTTTGTGAACAAAAATTTTTGCCTCTATAGGTGGGGGGGGCATTTTTTTCTGGAATAGCCCATTAGAGTTGAGTGAGTATAAGATTCCTATACCCTGAATTAATGCATTAGTGAAACTTTCATTATCAAACGGAAGTGCAACTTCCAATAACATAGAAAGTGCACAGCACGTGTCCCGCATGATTCTTATGTGCTTTGGATCTACACTATCACTTTTAAGTAATCGAAACCCTCCAAAACAAAAGGCTTAAAATCATCCCTTACTTTTTCCCTTTTGTGGGTTTTCTTGTTTTTCAACAGCAGAATGAACTTTTGACCTTACAGTAACTGTACAATCTATTGGCTTTGACTGTCTTTTGGCTGCCTCTTTTTAGGTGGGTAGCCGCGACCGCGACCGTGTCTTTGTATGCCCTGGCGTTTTACAGTGATGGCATGTAAACTGTGATTTGGGTCCCATCCCATGCTTTTGATTAGAACCAGTATTTTCTTTGCTCTTTTTTTGTTGAGAACCTGACTGGGATTCCCCCTCCTGCGTGCTATATACCATGTGATGCTTTGTTAGAATCCGATTTATTGTTGTTATTGTTGGACCTAGTTTCTTGGCTAGTCCTACTGTTTAGTTTATAAGTCAAAGCATAATCAGCTGCCTTTGTGGCTGCTTAATGCATGATTTCAATTATTTTTTCATCGTAAGTTGACTAAAAATTTTGCCCGACTTCTTTCGAGAGAAGCCAGCGATCAAGCATTTGCTCCCTTACACGAGCAAATTCTACATGGGTCTGATCATCTTGTTTTCAACAAGACCTGAATATTTGGCTATATGCCTCTGGAACCAATTTATGTACATTGCGTACTGTCTGTATAATCCCATCCTAATCACTACATCTGTCAAATGATATGGCCGAATATATTTCTCCGGCTTTACCAATGAAGACTAAATGTAGCAACAAGGTCAAAGATGCGTTTGAGAGAAACTCAGCGAGCTATGGAAAGAAATATGTTGCAATCTGACATTTTGAAACAGATAAAATCACAAATTATACGTACAGTAAACTGGAGTTAAAGACATCATTCAGAAGACCAGATAATCAATGTGACGATGGGATAGGCATGTTGAAGACAACAGGACCAATAGAGGGGAAATGTCGCTTAACAAAAGGCAACCAAGGAAGGGGGGAACTCCAGTGGAGTGAAGAATTGGAAAGCATAAAAGATGGAGAGATGACTAAACATCGTACATGGGAGCGACCACTTGGAGTATGATAGCTAGAAACAGAAGAGAATAGAACTGGAAGCGTTATGATGAGGGCTTTGGTCAGCGTCAAAACTATCGCCTTAAAGAAAAAAATAAAGAAAAGAAATAGAGGAATTTATCTGACATTGTATGGAATATTAGTAGCATTATGATTAAGTAAGGAATGCCTTGATTTTGTAATAATGTGTCAAAATATTTTATTCCACTTTCAGAAGCCAAGCCTCTTACGTTGTATTTGGTGATCACTTCCTTTCAACACCTTCGACTACTCATGTAGAAAAGGACATATGCGGTGTATTTGTCCACGAGGATCATGTGGCAGGGTATACGACTAATTCTGTCGCCGTTCTTAAGTTGTGTTCACCACTTACCTTCAATTACTCAAGTTGGCCCTGCTGCCTTCAAACCGCAACCACAGAAATCACTGATTATATGACTGATCCGGGTGAAAAAAAGCAAGTGTTCAGGAGTTTTAGGATGGGGACGAACAACAGTCGCTGGTGAGTTAGTTTAAAACATGGGTAAAGGGCGGCTCGGCTCCCATGGTGGTTGAAAACAGTGTTTCAATGTGTACAACAATAAGCATTTTAAAATTCTACTGCCGATGTCCGAATTTTTTGGCAGATGGGGACTAACCCACTTCCGGTTCCGGGGCGATACCTGTAAGACTGATTGGTCTTCCCCGTCATGGGTGCATGATTGTTTGCAAATGCACAGCTGCTTTGCACGGTGATGGTGAAGAGCAACACGTGCAACTGTGCCGGAAAGGATGAGAAATGCTGGTGGGGCTACCATAACAGCTTTGCATCTTGCTCAAATTCGAGTTTATTGTACCCTTTCTCTGACTGGCTCAAGCACTTTCAATACTTATCATGAACCCGAAGTAAACCATCCACTTTGTCACCCGACTGACGATGTGATGGCTGCGAACTCCGGCAAGCAACAGGTAGTTTGGTTTGAAGCCTTCCATGGACATGAATATGGGATTTTGACTCGCATGACTATGTATTCAGCTGGAGCAAATGAAAAAATCTTGGAATCTAGGTAAAAGGGAAAACCTCAAGAAGAGTGGAATCGTAGGTCGAATCACGAGAGAGTCTTATCGACAGTTTAAAAAATGAGCCAAAAGGCAAATAATGATAAACAAAATCCAGTGTTAGAAGCATGACCTTTTCTGACTTTACTAAAATAATAAAAAAAATAAAGGTTTGTGTTTTTGTGTTTGTTTTGGGAAACTTTTTTTTGTGGCCATATCTATTACAAGATGAAAATGTTCCAATTAGTGGCTTTGTTCGGTACCGATGTCAAATGGGTCATTTACCTCAAGCAATCCTACGTTTTGTGACCCCTCTGCTCCACCTAAAACTTGTGAAAAAACCCTATATAGTACACGTGTAAAAATATAGAAAAGCACTGTCCCCGCCCAATGGTTGTTTTGACATCACAATAGGACCTTAAAATAGGCCTAATCATCATCATATGCATAATACAAAATGATTGAAAAAATATTAATTCAATATTAATCACTCGATTGGACACCAATCCGAGGCCATGTAAAACTGCATTACAACTCTAAACGATCCCTTTAACACGAGGCCTAAAACAATAACGAACTTTAATGATACCTTTGAAGTGTGAAAACAAGAAGAATCGATTTTAAGAAATTATAATTCGCTAATTCCATCTGTAGTAAGGAAATCAAGATAGGCCTAAAAATGTTAATAAATACAGTAGAAAATTTAAGATGAAATAAGTTAGAAATAAAAAATCCAAAACTTATATATTTAAGGCCCAAACAAAGAAACGAAAGGTATTTACAGTGAAAAATACCTGACAAAGATTGCAGGCCTGAAATAAGTGAAAGAAATTATGAAATAATGTGAATAGATCAACAATAGATAGAAGACCGAAATAGGTGAAATTTTTTAAAAATCAAACATGTTACAACTGGAGTGCATATAGTTTAAAAAAAAACACATGTGTAAAAAATAATAAAACAGTGCAACAAAAACTTCAGAACAAAAAAAAATAATTCTGTATCCCCGTCGTATTTCACATGATTTCGGTTTATTAATTTGTGACCCATTTTATATTCGTTTCACCCGGAAATACCACAACATGTCAATTATTGACTAAATCGTGAGATCATTTCTACGGAATTCTTCTGTTAAAAGTAAGTGTGGGTGTTAAATTCCCCGTAGTTTCGTAGATACGAATCCACACTAAGACATGGAACATAAGATCGTAGAATGGGCCACGGTTAGTAAATAAATTGACGTCACTACAATGGTTTAAAATCTGAATTCCTAAACATTGTCAAGTAGGAATTCAAGCCCTAATTAGTGTTAAGATTAATGTGCAGAATTTATGGAAATAATGCAAAAGTAACGGGGGTTTGAATGAAAAGTAGTTAATCACACCATTTCTCTCGACTTGTGACCTTTTGGTGGTTTTTAAATTGTAAATTGTAGTTAGGTTGAGTCTAACGGATCCGATTCACACCAGATTTGAAAGGGATGTTTCTGTTTTATGAGTAATGTGGCAGTGACAATTGAAGACTTGATAAAGAGAGTTTGTGACAGAAGCGCTGTCATTTGTCTTTTATTTATTTGGGTATGACACGTTTGTGCTTCACACTGTTTAAAATGCCGCCCAGTGAATGATTGCTGCGATTGGTTTGAATTGCTCCATAACGGGAAATTTTGTAATGTAACAGAAAGTGTGCTTCCGACTTTTTCTGCACCAGAGCAACTATGGAGCAGGTAATATAATGTACTAATAATATTAATACACTCAATCCGATGAGGTTTGGCTTATGACAGCAAACGCGAAATCCGCAACCACGAGTAATGAACCGGAAAACGTAGGACACCCCAGACATTATAGAGAGTGCGTATACGATGTTACGGTTAATAACAAACTTGAAGAATGACTTACGTTGCCCACTTCGATGCCGAAACATTCGACGCCCACAGTGATGAGGAAAGTGTAAACATAATATGGGAAAATGGCTTGCTAGCGCTAAATCGATTTGAAGGTGCCAGAGGTGCGATTTGATGAAGCGGCTCTGATACGGGAAATTACCATGCGCGAAGATCGGGTACGGGCTAAAGCATGGTAATTCCACCTTATACAGAGCGACGCTGAACCCCATAACGAATTTATGCCCTCTCGACCAACTAAGTCATTCAAAATAATTAAATATATTTTTTTTATTTTTTTTATAAAAACAACATATATTTTTTCTATAAGTAAAGTATTAGTAAACCAAATTCTTCTTGCGAACGAGTAGAAAACAATTACCTGCTGTAAATGGGCCAAGTACGCCGATCACCGACCTGATATAATGCGTAGTACGCGATGAATACGTGCTCACTGAACTGATACACAAAGATTCCCTGTAGGCTGTATCCTTTGATTTCTCCTTAGTGGTAGATACTACACCGCTCCCTTTATGTAAAACAAGATAATAAAAAAACCTTCTGGTCAAAGTGATTATTACCAAAAGCTGATGAGCGAAGTCAAATGTCGTATATGTAACCCACTTTTAGAAGGTGTATCCACCCCCCCGTAACTCTGTTAAATACCTTTACCTGAAATGCCATATTTTGATATGTGCTCTCTGTAAGACAAATGTCTTTCGTATAATTGGATTATAAAAAGCTTGGCTCACTAAACTTACTTTGTTGTCCATGTGTAATAGCGGGTGTGTTACATATAATAAAACGTATAAAGATACACTGCAAAAACATCGGTGTTAGATGTACACGAGGGTGTTGATTTTAACACGCAAAAACCGGTTGTTGGGAGAGGACCACCACCGCTTGTGTAAACTTGCACCAAATTGGTGTTTTATTGACACTAATTTGGTGTTACAAATATATGACATAACACTTGCTTGTGTTACAATCTACACCAACAGGTCGGTGTTCAATTATGTATTTTAACACCCTCCTGGTGTTAAATGGACATAACTGGTTAACTAACACCATCTTGGTGTTAAATTGACACCAATGGTGTAATTAAACACCCTCCTGGTGTTCCAGGAGGACTACACTCTTTGGTGTTAATAACACAAAGTTGGTGTTAATGTTACACTGTTAACATCTAAAAATGTTAGTAGAAAATGTTTGCTGTTGTTATTGTTGTTTATGTAATTGCTGCTTACTTCGAGACATTACATAAGCCGACCACCAAAATGCATAACCAAAATTTTGCAGCAACACCAAGCTGTGTCTACATCCTAAACTTTAACACCAGTAAATTATCACTGACAAGCTTAACACCGACATGGTGTTGCGCATATTCAACACCGGAGTTTTTGCAGTGAGTGTACTGCAGTGAAAATAACCCCAGCAGCGACGAAGGGTAAGCTTATGGTGTCTGCCCCCCCCTATGACTGCAAACGCGAAAATCTAACAAACTACGACAAATTGTGATCCAATATCAATTATCAACCGTCATTCGCCACACTGACGGGTATAGCTGTTAGAGTGTTTTGTACGGCTCGCAATCGGATGACTCGCCAATCGTGTTCGTGAACATGGTTTGTTATTGTTCAAATGAACAATAATCAATAATAATCCGTCATGTTGGCCTGTCATTCCATAAACTGGCTTTTATACACTTAAGCCGAAGAAGAGCAGGGTTAAGTCCGGTAATAAAGTATGACCGGGTATAGAAGTAATTAGTGCCGGCGTCTCATAGTCAGGGAATTGTGAAACAATAGGGAATCGATTCAGTTGACTCTGCACGCAAAAATAGTGTCACGTTATTCCGTTATCGTCTATGGAGCCCGGCGGACTTGTGGCTCCCGCCGGGACTATATCTGCTTTCACACCGGTACTAGTAAAGTACGCGTGGACGGACGTTCTATCGGACCTAACGGTGGCATTTTGTCTTTTCTGAAGTAAGGCATGAAAGCAGTGCGTAGTGCGGGGTGGGCGAAAGTGGCGACCCAGGCACCCTTGGAAAAAAATGGGGGAAATTTTTGAAAGGCAAGGGAGGAAAAAAGGGGGCAGGAAAGGGAGGAAGCGTAAAAGAGAAGAGGAGAGCCAGGGAGAGCCGGTGTTTGATGTTATGATGTAAAAATTACAGCATGCAGTGGCTGAACCGTCTATTTGAGACTCAAGAAATAAGTCAGACGGCAAGCGAAGCGAGTACATAAAATGTTCCCAAATCCTACATTATTGTTTCCATAATCCGGATACGCCACTGATTCGGGGCAAAATTAATCTTTGCCCGTCAACTGAAAGGGAGAAATCTAGAGGTCCTGTCCACACTTGACTAGAGGTTTATAGTTACGCGTTTACGCCAATGATGGAAAGCCAGCTCCGGGCATTCTGCAGGTTTCGAAGGTACAACCAAAAAACAGGCTTCTTCTTACCTCGTCCTCTTCGAGCAGTTAGCTGAGCGGTTTAGGGGTTAGCATCAAGGTGAAGATTTAATTTTAAGGATACCCTAATATTCTAAGTTCTGGACCATGGTTTAAAAATGTGACAAGGGGTGGAGACTTTGGATCAGGCCCATTTGTAACGGAGGTGTTAAAAAACAACATCACAGACGGGACTTTTTGTCACTATAATTAATTGGTCTTAGTTTTTTTACTTTCAAAGTTTCTAGGTTTGTTTAACTATTATAGCTGAACATTATTTAAGGAAACCCAAAGAACTCCCACCCTCCCCATTACAAATAGTGCTACAGAAATAGTTGTCACAGGTTGTTAAGCATTTTGAGCAAAATTGTCCATACGTGATGACAAAGAAATGTAACAAAGTGGTTTCATTCCGTAGCAGGTCCGAAATTAGAAAAAAAAACACACTGAGCATCGTTGACCTGCACTACGTGTGAATGAAGTAACTTAAATCAATTAATGTATCGGCACCAATTAAATTGAAAATCATTGACAGACGGACACTGTCACTTTTCATCACGGACGGATATTACTTTTGTATTGTGTCACAGAGAAAGTGATCATTTTCACCCAAATGAATTGATTTTGCCATATTACCATTTAAATGGTCATGGTGAGGTTTTGTTCAACGGTGTTTTAGGTTTCCTGATGCATGAATAAAACAGATTACGATAAGAAAACGATGTTTTTCACATGTTTCTTTCATATTTAATCATTGATTTCTTAACCTTCTTTGTGGAAAGTTTAGAACTCCGTTGCCAGTTCCCAGGGACCATTACAGGTCAGCTAGTACCGGTAATAAGCTTCGGACTTAAAGTTATGTCGGATATAAGCGCTAATACCATTAGATTGCGCGTCCACACGACCAAAGTTAAGTCCGATAGTAATACCGAAAGGATTTAGATACGATCAGTTGCCGCGTCCACACGGCAAATTTAGTCCGACGTCATAAGGGACCGAAAAGTTATACCGGTGTGAAAGCAGATATAGTCCGGCGGGAGCCACAGTCCGGGGCTCCATAGACGATAACGGAATTAAAGCAGTGAAAACTAATGTTACGTGAAGGAGTCAAACAGGAATCGATTGCCCTATTGTTCATCCATTGTTCCCGGACTATGAAGTACGCCGGGACAATAATTACTTCTACACGGTAGGAGTGACTTAAGTCCGACCGCGTGGACACGAACTTCTACAGAGTAATTTTAGTGTAGTAGGGGATTTTTTCACAATGAAGAGATTTTTATTAATCTAGATGAAGACACGTTTCAATAATGTGCCATTATATGAAGTATATTTTCTAAACCACCAAGCTAACAAATGTGAAGGTGAAATCTTTTTACGGGAAATCGTTTCAGGTTCAAATTCGGAGACATTACAAGAGGTGAGTGACTTTGATGTCACACGCCGACTGCGGTTTTGGTAGCAATCATCTGTGTGGAGTAATACAGAAAGCACAGTGCCGGCATGTTCGGTAATCTACATAATGCTTTCTTTTCCATCCCTTAAAACTACACGACCGGAGTCTTACTCGCGGAGTAGCCTATGCATGCAGCAAGCTACTCTGTTATTCTACTGCGGCGTTTACTGCCGATGACACACTATTTCCCCACGTATAATAGTCATCGGTTTACATTGATGTATCTATAAAACCTTAAACCTTAATTTACCATTGTACTCAGTATGTGCGGGTCGCCACCTCTCCTGGCAACATCTATACCAACGAACAAAGCGTGCAGGCGACTGGGACACAGATCCGTAGTAGGGCGGTGATGGTGCAACCCCACGTGGACATCTCTTTTATGTCCATAGGTCTCGTAGGTCAACCAATATGGTGAAATAGTACATGCTGCCTTGTAGGACGGTTCGTGTGTGCGAAAAAGGCCAAGGGACCATCTCCGACAGAAAAAGGCACCTGCTGCCTCGCAGAGTGTCACCGTGAAAGACAAGGGCTAAGGGACCATCCATACCAGAACGGTGCTGAATACTGGCGAATCCCAGCTTCGATTTAGAATGAATTGTCTTACGCCCTCGGGTAAAAGCCCCGATTCGAGTTTGCTTCCGGAGTCCAACATTGTCTCTACCAATATTGATTGTGGGTTGGTCCTAAAAGCCTAACGGACGGTCAACCTGATATTGACAAAAGATGCATAGACAACTTTATTAAAAGTTAAGCTGCTTTTCATCATCAGCACATATAACGGCCTGCTATATCAACAACAGCCAAGAAGGAAGAACTCGTACATGAAGCACATGATATCAATGTCATATGCATACAGAAACCGCATTGTGCATACAGGAGAATAACCATGGCTATGACTTATTACAGCATTCGCCTGGTCAGAAAGAAGTGATTTAACAGCATAAGAAATTCAAGAGCATACAAACACTTTGAGCTGTTAAGTCTGTGTTTCTTGTAGAGCCGATAAACTCCCCTTACCCGTAGAGTAACCAATTCCTAGAGATCTCATAAAAACAATTGACTGGGGAAGGTAGTGGGAGGTACAAAAGCTTTGCGAGCAGTATATATTAGCAGTACATATCGGGTTCAACACTCTTGTTGATGCGCTTGAAGATAAGAACCCCGGCCCCCACAGTATATGATGCCCTCACATCAGCCAACAAAGAAAATGGCACGGGAGATGCTACCTAGAAGAGAAAGAAAGGACTACTACCTTTGCCTCAAATGACAAGCAGTAAGCAAGAGAAAAACTGCAGTCGGAGCCAAGAGCACCGTACTAAATCAACCAGAAGCTACAAGTCGAACTGGATGCGCAAGTCTGCACTTGATGATGCTTACACCGCGGTGCTTGAGCACTTGACACCCTACTCTGAAAACAAGCTGCTGCTGCTGGGAGGCTCTGCAGAGAGCTGACTGATAAGCGGCTACCCCAACTATAAGAATCAGGTGAAATAATGAAGAGCGGCTCGACACATGGTTTCAGTACTTTAGTTCTCTAATGGCAAGCCAGTTCAGAATAACACTAACTTTGATGAACCTTTCTTTAACCACAACATAGCATCCTTTCCATCCAGACGACCTTTCCACTTAGAGAGCTTCAGATCTGGCTGACGAAACTGAACAACATCAAGAGCCGTCCCGAAACATCCTACAGTAATCTGGAAGAGTCCACTATCCCATGAGGCAACTGTTAGAATTTTGTAAAAACACTACATGGGAAACAAACCAGCTGCTTGCTTTATCAACATCGTTCATCACTCCTTTCAAAGAAAAGGCGACCTCCCAAAAACCCCAAAAACACAGAGGAATGACACTGTCACCGCTTAGCTATTAAGATCTACAACATGCTTGCTCAAAAGAATCAACACGACCTAGATACTTTCCCTCAGAAGAATCAGAAGAGTTGAGAATTCCAAAAGGAAAGCTTCAATTGTGTTTGTAAACTTCTCCAAGGCTTTTGCCAGTGTCAAACATGGATGTAAATGCTGCATATTTCTTTATAAACTATGGTGCCCCTACCATGATGGGCCACAAGGAATTCCTAACAAAACTACTGAATCCTCCAACGAGATACTCTTGCTCCCTCTTTGTAATCGTGGTTGATTACACCTCAGAGTCTTGACATCACGAACGCCAAGGAACTCACCACAAACCCAGAATTCTAGGCGTCAACAAAGTCAGCATCTCACATAATGCATATGCAGTATCTAGTTTTTTTGGTTCTAACAGCGAGGGATATGCGGTGCACAAGATCTACTAGCATCACGTGAGAATGCCGCAGACGATGTCGGCTACATCTTAAAATGCCAAGAAGACGGTATATTTGACCGTCAATGAGGACGATGCACTACAGTCGCCACCCACCTCAAAGAGGTTAGGGACTTTTTAAAGTACTTAAAAGTACGGGTCCAATGTTGGCCGACAAGCAGAAACATTTTGTCACGAAAAGGACAGCTTGGAATGCTTGCAATAAACTACACCACTTATGGCAATCTGTATCCCCAATTCAACCAAATTAAGGTTTTTAGAGACGTGTAGAGAGGATCATGTTATAGGATCTGAAGACCTGGACCATGGGAAAGAAAGAGCTTCAGGACAGACTGAATGGCACGTACACGAGGCTTCTTAGCGAGTACAAAACATATCCTGGCGTGAGCACATGGACCAAAGCACAGATATTTGGAGATATCCCCCAATCCTCTTCTGTTGTTCAATGGCGAGCACGCTTTTGCCGGTCATTGTATCGTGCGATGATCAAGTAGTCTTTCAACGTCATGGTGGAGGTTTGTTACTATGGCCCATTTAACTACATGATGTGATTGCTCTTAGCATCCAGCAGGATCCATCTGACATCCAAACTAATGACGGGCCAAGGGACATTGGCGCGACATCGGTGAACAGCACTCCGCTGCGGGCCGCTAGGTAGATAGAGCAGCGACCTGTCGTTTTGTCTATACAGACAAATCTGCACAAAATACAGGACTTCACAGTTGTTGAAGAGACTCTCCAAAGGTTGGGATGAACTCACTCCTTGTAGAAAACAAAACACTACGTGGAAATCAAACCAAGACACAGGTGTCAAACAGAAGCCAAACGCAGCTTAGCGTAACCTGGTCTCGAACACCCTTGGGGGGAAACTGTGATAAGCCTGTCGACCTAGGAGTAGTTGGATCGAACTTTCTCTTAAGACCCACATAAAAACTATTGATCAAACTCACTGGAACAAGATGGGAGTGCTCGCCTATATATCCTAAGATCGACGGCACTATCCCTGTTGCTAACTCATGTGCAGAGTATGCCTGCCCTGTACGGAAACGATCAACCATGCCAAGAAGCTCGATCCAGCGTTAAAATGCCCCCTGCCGGCTGATCACAGGATACCTCCGTCTAACACCAACGGAGAACTTTCTAGCAGGAATTGCTCCTACAGACATCCGTCGTAGTTTTGCGAGCATGCAAGGGCATGAATGACAAGAATCTAATGTAAAGAACCCTATGTGCGGACAGAGACCTGCCTGCTACAGCCAATCTAGAGAGAGTTTCTTAAATCCAAGCAAGTCCAACCCCTTGAAGCAGCTCTATCAACCAAGTAAATCTATTGGTATTGAACTGTGAGCATCTCAGCTGGACTCCTCTGGATCTAAGTTTCTTTGCAGAAAGTGGGGCTACCTGGAAGCAGATCAGGACATACTGTGGTTGTTGAACAACAGTACCACAGACAAAGAAATGACCTTGCGGAAAGTCAGTAGGGCAGCCAGGACGCGGTTACCCATCTCTGGTCTCGCTCATATCTAAAAATACACTGTTTGGACGCGATAAGAAGAAGTAGGTTAGGAGAAGGTAGTTATGGTGTTGACAGTTGTATAGGACACGAAGCTACCTCGTTATCTACTCCGAAATCCTATATAGTGTAGTAGCTAACCATAAAAAATAGTGCACTTCTGGACAAAAGGCATGAACTTGCACAGACATTCCGTGGGGTGTATACAAAGCAACTTAGAATGGGTGCCCAACAATCGGACCTTATATGACGGTCTATGCTCCGCCCCCTTTTGTGCATATTGCAAACTTCTGTAAAATTGAAAATTCCAAAAAACAATGATGTGTGGTATCCAAACTAAGCTGGAACATAAAATGATTGTCTTTGAGAGATACTTTTAATAGGGTATCTTGGCATTTGGGGTCATTAAAGGTCTTAAAGGTCATTGGAGGTAATTTGGATATTCAAATTTCTCCAAATTTGGTATCAAATTCCTACCATGCATGCTACAATAAAGGGCAGTCCCGTAATTATGTCAAACAAATTTCGACATTGTAACAAAATAAAATCATCCAAATAACTTGTTTTTGTTTCAATATCAAGATAATACTATGTAGTTTCCTGAACAAATAGGCTATTAAATTCACAAAATAATGAGTTTCTGCGGCCGGATATGGCACTATCAAGCACCTTGCACAACTTTTTGATGTTATTTATAACGAGATTGCAAATTGAACGTGGTAAGAACTTCTTTGATGTGAAACCTGTCTTTTTGAATATGTGTTGAATACTAGGAAATGATGGCAGTTCGTCATTGAGAATGTACAAATTGAACATTTTCAAGCGTACGTCCCAAGTTCTCATGGGAAATTAACCTTAAATTGAAGCTTTGAATTTTATCTTATTGTTGTTTTTTGATTAATTGCCCTCTGTGTGATGGTAAGATGTTTACGGAAAACTAATAAAGTTTTGCAAACGGACTGTGACTAAAACATGAGTAACTCAAAAAAAAGTAAACTTGGTTGGTACGTCCGCAAGGGTGGTGGTGTGGTGGTGGGGGGGGGGGGTGTGTGTTACTTGTCATGACAAAACAAAAAATGCGATTGAGATGAAATTTCAGGTCAATATAATTTTTCAAAAATTCCAAAAAATCGAAATAATTACAAGTTCTGGGGTCTCCCAGTCACGAAAGGATATTTCAGGTAGCAGGGGTCTTACAATTAGCTTTAAGGTTGTTGTCAAATTCCTGAGCAGTAGCTAGCAGTCCAACCAGTGCCTCTAAGAGCTGGAGCATATTGATGGACATGCGGGAGAACCTTATCATAGTCTTTGTTATTAACCACAGAAGGTCTAAAAATTTCAATGCATGGAATTGAATCCACATTACGGTTCCTGGGGCAAAGAAACCAGGTGCTAGTGCTTCCAAGCACTCTGTGTATAGCACGAAAGTCTGGCATAGCGAGCACGGTTTTTGCAAAGATCACATCAAGCACTATATGTGATATCACAGTTTTGGGTAGCTGGGCTTTTGTCATATCTTTAATCTTGTTCAAGAAGCCCTTTATGCATTAAAAGTCGAACATATACATCCTCAAAGCGCAAAACTTTTGTTCTTTTAATTGTATTTCCGAATACAATGAAGGCTGTAGCAGTACACGGTCGGCGGTTGAAAAAATTTCAGAGCCTTGACTAAGGTTATATCATCTACAGTCTCCAAAGCTAGAAAAAAGATCTATCAAAAGTATGTGTGATCTGCAAAGCATTCCCTTGAAGCTTTGCCCAAGTATTAAGTGCTGAAACTTGATGGTTGCGCCAGGTCCTTGTCATGTGCCCCCCCCAGCTTTAGATTTGAATTAGAAGTTTCAAACAAGGCAAACCAGCTTCTAAACAAGACTTGTTGTCCATCAAGACCATCAAGAATGTTGCCAACCATGTTCCCAGAGAGAAGCCATTTCTATGGGGGACCAAGCATGTATTCTATACTGCTGTTGACAGCCACCAAGGAAACTCTCAACGTCTGCTCTTACAACATGTTTTTGTTTGTTTGTTTTATCTTTTCTTTAAGAGATTCCATTCATTAATGTGCAGAGTTCCTGATTTGATTTCTACAGGTTTGCAACATAGAAAGAATGCCTGTGTTTCAAGTATTCGCTGTTTTTAATGGCGTATTTCTTTAACTTGTTTGTTGGGTCCTTCTGTACATTTCGATAAAATGTCAGGTCAAATAGTATTTGGCCTCAATTGTTACAAGGTCCTTCCGAAATCCGAACCCAATTACTGGGTATCTCTATAGAAAAAAAGAACGCCTGGCACATCCTCATTTTATCCAATGTCATTGTGTTACTTAACAGGCAAACTGACAGGTATGTTGCACAATAATACAAGCTGTTTTGGACAGAACAGCCAGTGGATTGACTTACTTCTGTTTGGGACCATCATCTTGTGTAGTCTTAGTACTAGTTATTTTATTTTTTACTGATCGTAAATAATTATATATATTTTTATATTTAAGTGAATTACCTTACCCTAAAACTCCATCTGTATCAATATGTTTTGATCTTGGAACTCAACGCTATCAACTTCAAAAAATTGTATGAATTTTTCAAATATATTTATTGTAATATTTATTTAATTTCATTTTTTATTTTGTTTTTATTTTATTGTATTATTTGTTGTAGTTTTGAAGGAACAATTTTAAGATGGAATGCCGTGTGCCATTTGACATTATTTTGAAGACATTTTTAGCTATTTCCCAAGCTCCCTTGTCCGCCACTGGCCCGGACTTGCTGAAAATTGGCTACCATCAACTTGGTACCAACATTCCACGTTTTGACCTCATGCTATAAATTTCTGCAGTAATACTTCATGCTTTAATACGTAATATTAAACTTCCACTAAAACAACAGCGTTTCAAAAGATGTACCAACAAATTGCAATATATATGTTGGGGGGTTAAGTTTTGGTTTAATATACTGCAAAATTGAACCAAATCGGCACTGTGGAATATGTGGAATAAGGGTCAAGTTTTGTAGCAAGGGTTAAAATTGAATTGTTCGAATTAATATGGTATATAGTTTTACAGTGTCCTGCGATCTAAGTTTTTAATATTACAATGGGCACATAACAGTTCACTGTCATCCTGGTAAAGTTTGTTCAATTTGCTCCAACTGTTTTTAAATTTGTCATTTGGTCACACTATATACTAAATTGTAATATAGATTTCTTGTTGGAAAGTTCAATATAGAATAGAGTTATCGTTCGTGACCTCCCATAAGCCCCCGTCCACATTTTGTATTTCTAATTTGCCAACAAATACACGTAGGGTGCAACCAGTATATGGTGGGCTCTTAAAATTGATAACAAGTTTACATATTTTTTTATACAAACGGTAATCTAAAATTGTAGCCCATTGTGACCTTGAACCTTAGTGGCCTCATAACAGTTAAGTACTACTTCCACAGTGTTAATTTTCTCAACAACGTAACCATTGGAGTGACCATTGGGATATCACATTTTGATGTTGACACCTTACTACGGTTATCAGCCACAAAACTAGTTAATGGTATTGTAATGACCTTTAATGACCCCCAACTGACCTCGACCTACAAATATTCAAATATTTAGATAATTTTTGCACTCTACATGTCTCAAGCCTTTAATTTGCTACCAAACTTGATATGATTAGTGAAAGTATTATTTTAACATTCTACGAAGATGCATAAAAAGGGGGAGTTGGCCCTATGACGTCATATGTGGTCGATTTTGGGGCACCCTCTGAAAATGCTTTACATACCCCAATGAAGGTTTGTGCCAAGTTTCATGCTTTTGTCCAAAGTGCACGATCTGAGAAAATTCTGACTTATCTACTTCACTAAAAAGCGTAGTAGGTGTTCCCTTCAGGAGGAGGGGGGAAAATGTGCATTACGTTAGTAAAAATCCAGTGGCGTACCCGCCGGGGTGAGCAGGAGAGCTTCCCCCCTTGATGGACCATCATATGAATTTTATATCTCGTCTTCTGGAATTTCGACCAATTTCATCCTTAATTTGAGGAATTTAGGAAATTCGACCCATTTTTCGCGTGCTATGCGGGCAGTCCAAAGTTCGGACTTGAGCAAATCAAACCGAGACGACTTACGATTTTCCCACCACTTGCGGAACGACTTGGGGGAATTTTGCCCCCCATCTGGATCGACTGCCTCGGTACGCACTGTAAAAACCTTAAGATATATAGGGTGGTCAAACAATCAGAATGGAGTATCATATTAGAGTTGTCAGTGAACATTTCCAATGAGCACAAATTGTTACAAAGATGTTTCTGCAATTTCTCATCACATAACATTAAACCATGTTCACCGCCACGTTGAAGATACTTGTGGAAGGTAAAGAATATTTGGACTTGGACAAGTGAACCCAATTATAGTGGTGACTCCCAAACTAGCAACTTGAGTAGTAAATCTGACTCGGAGTTGTTTCTGTTGTGCCCACTGACATGGTTGGTGGACTGTGGTAAGTTTTATTAACCGATGGTATGAAAATTGAAAGGACTAAGAACCCAACACTGGATGGTAAACAGGATGTCAATCGTTATCTTATAATCGAAGGGGTAGTAGTATGAAAGAATTTACCAAACATTTAACGTTTTGTAGGGATTTTCTAAAGCATAAAAACAAAAAAGCTGCGTTCAACAATTTCATATAGTCTCAGAATGGAAGCAAGAGATAAGGAACCACGTAGTCCAGAGGATAAGCAGAAAATGTGCCAACTGTGATAGAAAATATGACCTTGGCACACACTTAATATGGACTCTTAACTATCTATTTCAAAACGGGACACCAGCTGGATTCGACCTGTGACGACATTGCAACTTTTTCAAAATGGCCGCCATTTTTAGTTGCAATGCCTCATATCGCGGTTATAATATGATACAGCTTGATTTCTTACTATGCTGTTTTCAGTAGACGAATTCTAAAGAGGCCTACTTTTTTCAGATCATTTTTTGTTTTTCCAATATGGCGGCAATGTACCTAAAACTGGTTCTTTTGTTATAGCTTTGCATAAAATAATGATATCAATTTGATTTTTGTGATAATCTTCTGTTTTTAGGGTCAAAGATCAATATAATGTTGACTTTTTAAAATATCTTTTTGCAGCCATTTTTCCAATATGGCCGCAAATTTTACAACCCACATACTTTGTTAAAATAATCATCCTTAATTGATATTTATGTCTATACCTATGTTGTCAAGACCAACTAAACTAATATATGACAATAATATTAAAAGGAAAAAGCATGATCCGCATCCTCATCCCCAGAGTTTACCTAAACCAGTGATATTTTTATATCATCTGAAATAATAATATAATTTATATGGCTGCTATACAGAGAACACAGTGGTCTTAAAACAAATACTTAAAAAAAATAATAATATTTTTTTCTTGAATTATAGTAAGATAACACCAAACGCGCAGCTTTATTTTACAAGCCTTAACCCTTTGAGATGCGATCTATTTCATTGGCGCCAGTATAGTCCGTTGTGTTTGAAAGTTAGCCTAAGTATAGTATGTGTGGCTAATCTCATATTAAATTTAAATAAAGCGTGACCAATCTACCGAAGTGCCCTAAGGCTGTTACAGTATATTCAGGGCGTGAGGACAGGGTACATTGTATGGATCGGCAACCAAATTAACTTACACACGTGACACGCCCTCTCACAGAATCGACTGTTACAATATCCCTATGAGTGTATTATGGTTTTATTAAATAGCCTCTATGGGTCAAAAGACCAAAAGAAAAATAGTGTGTAAAAGTATATGTTATTGCACATACAAATAGTACCAAATTGAGGGACCACAGTGGAGAGAAGGTTCAAATGCCACCACTGACCCCAAGTCCATCTCAACATCCTGTCAGCCCTTCTGATCGAGGGACTGTTGGAAATTAGCCATCGTCCACTGTAGTCTTTAATTGTGTTATTGTCACAAATTATTGCAATAATTCCTAATAAAAACATTTGATGAGGAAAAATCAGTAAATTATGATTTGTAGACATTAGTAATAAATTCGAAAGTCCTGCAAGCTGGTGTCAAGCATTCGAATTTTCAGTCTTTCGCAGACTCCATTTTCAGCGTGCTGTAGTTCATATTAACATCCCATTAATGTAGGCATCAGAATAGTAAAAGCAGAGGTTAGTTCACTCAAAAAAGTATAGAGATTGGAAACATGCCACTAACACAAAATGCACTAGCCCTAGCATCTATTTTGAAGGATGCGTGGCAGGTCATTTAGGGAGTCAAACAATCAAAGGCACTTGAAAACCACCAGAAGATGCCAAATCCACCAACTTTCGAAACGTTCAGTGCACAGTGCAAGATGTAATGGATGACTCTTGAAAATGGAGTAGCGTATCATGCAATTCATCAGTTGTAGATTGTACCCAAGGATCAAGAGGATTCTATGTAAGAAGATATAGTATGAAATTTCAACGTTGCAAGTGTGACGGATCTGACCTTTCTATTTTATTTTAGTCGTATTTAGCCTGGGTAAGATCCTTCCGTGTTTAGACACCGCTTTCCAACGATGCCCAGGGATTCATGACGAATTGGGACAGCCAGGGGTTTCACCTACTCTTATCGAAACTGACTGCGATTTCACCTACAGCGTGATTCTTCTCCATGTACATGGGACCGAAGGTTTAACGTCCCCTTCCGAAGGATGGGATATTCTCAGGTCGGTTTCCCACTCCAAA
Organism: Ophioderma brevispina; assembly: GCA_023653785.1. Classification (NCBI taxonomy): domain Eukaryota; kingdom Metazoa; phylum Echinodermata; class Ophiuroidea; order Amphilepidida; family Ophiodermatidae; genus Ophioderma; species Ophioderma brevispina. The sequence continues at coordinate 40,895 of JAMKCH010068961.1, forward strand.
TGAACCACGGGGAGAGCGGAATCCCGTTTTATCAATACTTTTACAATCAAATCCGAATTTAGATACCCCAATTAAATCCTCAGCAAGTGGCCCCGCCGGTGCTCGAACCGGGACCTTATGGCAACCAAAGGCGAATACCTAACCAGTGCGCCGCGCTCTCCCAGAGGTATAATTAAGGTATAGCAACCGTAAAATAGGAGTAAATGTTGTTGCATCACACATTCTGCTTCTAGACAAAATTCAATATTTATTGATATGTTTAGTAATTAAATAAATTAAAGCCACTATCAGCGATTTTTCAAAATGTTAACAAATCGTCTCCTCTGATTTTTCATCGAGTCCATTTTTTTGCACTGTTGTATTGGAAATTGTTTGTATTAAAAGACCCCTGGTAAGTGCTAAGCCGTAACACATTGTAAATTTTTCAAGCATGACGATTTTTTTATGCTTTATTACTACTAACGTTCGGGATCCGACTTTTAAGTCCAGAAAACATACATGGCAATCTTCAAGACTGCTTGTAAATGCGTTATTTTCTGTTTTTTTTCTACAAGAACTGTAATATAATTTTTATTATGCCCTAACACTAGCAATTTAGACAACATTGGCGTTTTGAATTTGGAAAAATACCGATAGTGCTTTTAAAAAAGCAGCCTTCAAGGGTGTGCCTTTCAAATATTTTGAACCGCGGTGAATTGATGTTAATCAGCAATTATGTACCTACCGTCCTGTAGTTCATGCACGGTTGACTTCCAATCTTGTACAACCATTCACTTCATACTATTTTTCTGTTATCGATTTTAAGCTCCGGTGTTTGATGTTGCAATCAAGAATCTGTTTACGTCACCAATGGTTCACACTTTATTTGAAGTGGCGGCTTCCAGGAGTAGTCTTTTTTCATTTAGTTTTAGCATTACAGGGATAGTGCTATATCTAACATGCTTCAATAAACATCTCAAAAGTTATAGTCTGACTAACCCTTTAGGTAAATGGTCATGATTTAACTCAAGGCCGCCAATTGGAAAACACACGGACTGGAACACGATATATTTTTCACATTTCCGTCATATTTGGATTTCCTTGATCCTAAAAAAAAAAAAAACATAAGTATAGGACACCAAAATCTTTCATATCGTTATAAGAAAAATGTTGTAAAATTAAATACCTGACAGAATATGTTCTGACAGTGACCCCTAACGGATCAATTTTCAGTGAAACTAGTGACCCCTAATAGGACCATTTTTTGGTGAAATTACTATTTCCCGTAAAAATATACCCTAACGGACTATTTGCAAGTGAGATTATACTCCTGTTCGCAATCCATGAGAAACGATACACATTTAAAATAGCGACTTCGTGGGGAAGCTGCCCGGAATTTCAATAGGTGCCCTGTGACTCACCATTTTTGACCGCTCAACATTATAAAGTTTCTCCAATGTAGTATCAAACACTATTAGAGAATAAAAGAGGAAAATTGTTGGTTGGGCCAGCCTTAGATGCTTCCATAATGTATGGTGTCATAAGATGGGCCAAAACAAACAAATCTCATCTTTTATTTTTCTTATTTAGAGTCGTTGTATTTTTGCTGTTATCACATAATTTCTTTGTCAAAGACATGCATCATTCTTTTTATTCATTTTAAAAATGCTCCCTTCCTTGAAACAGTTTCGATCCCAGGAACCAATGTCATCGCGTGGTGATCGTCATGCTGCGTAAATTGCAAATTTGTGACCAACGCGAAATGCACGGCGCAGTATAAACGCACGGTATTGCGCATCATACATTGTAAATGTACTCAAGTACTGAAGCAGTCTAATCTTCAAGTGAATACTCATCTCATTGATTGCCATCATCAGTGTCCACTTATCAAACCATCACAATGGGTGACCTATTAGATATTGCAGGGAAAACTTCTAAGTACAATTCCAGTAAGTCTAGACTTTCCAACCCCCCCCCTGAATGGAAATTTATCAGTCTCTTGGCTTGAATGCTCAAAGCCGACAAGAAGAGGTAGGAAGAGTGTTTTGACCCAGGCCTTCGAAACCCAATACCTGTACTCTGCTGTGTGGAATGTACAGTCCATGAGGAACAAAACACTGACATTTGTTATTCATTGAATCCTGATGCACTGATGTGGTTTAGCTATCACAGGAATCATGCTCAAATGGTGACGGCTCGAGACAGCATGCCCTTTGCCGACATAATGAACACTTTGCCTAACATAAATTACTTCTTTTTCTTTTCCACGCCCCAGCCATTTTGGAAAAAAAAGGAGGGGGATGTATATTGCGTTAATTCTCCGCTAAGGTTTCAAAACAGAAGAGAAGAACCATAGTTTTCAGTCTTTTTGATGCCTTGAACTGTCCTATCCCCACCTCACAACCCAGAACCGATAAGCTTAGAACCATCTTTTATAACACATAAAAATATTTCTGTCATTTGATTGTGGATACGATATCACATGACATAATATATTTTGAGACTAGTTCCCAAATTTCACATGGAGTGAAAAAAGTTCCATAAAAAGTACTATTTCCCCGTCACGGGGAACTATTTCATTTTATGGGAAATTTTTTCCCTGCAATGTAAATCTTGCTCCCCATGCCTCCACGGTGATTGAACCTCTGACACTGCACATGCTTCTCTTGATATTTGCGGTGTTTACATTTCCCCGTTGGGCCAATTTCTGTTGAATTTTTGACTCAAAATGGAGAAATCAATGCTGTAGATAGAGTATACCGTAAAACAAATCGTATGTCTAGAGCAGTCAGAAATTGTGGGAGAGACCGGCGGTTGGATTTGAACCATGACTAGACGACTAGCTTTGAGTTCATCATGATTTTGCGGTGCATGGGTGGCAGCCGATCTTGACGAACTTGGCAAGTTTTTCAAAGTGAGTGCAACTTTTATATGTTCTATAAAACAAATATTGACTTCTCTATATTCGTGAAAGTGTGCAAAATACATAACCTCCCCTCGGTGACTGAGACCGTGGGCCAACTATTTTTTCCCTCGACCTTTCGGTCTCGGGAAATAGTAGGCCCACTGTCTCCAGTCACCTCGGGTAGTTATTTTGCACCATTTTCCCTCATGAGTCCAGTCAATATTTTTGTAGTAAATAATCACCTAGCACATGTAGTAAGATACCCCCAGCAGATTTCTTCTGTGAATTCAACAGTCTTCTAGAAACTGCATGCCCTTTAGCACTACACCCGTAAGTCATCTGTGGTGACTTTAAAACCCACATGGATGTTCTTGAACACAAAGTAACACTAAAACCTTTATGATATCTCACCTCTGCTGGTCTTTTGTCCAGCTTGTATCTGAACCTACACATGTTGCGGGACATTGTCTTGACTTGTCATCACTACTGAGGATAACAACTGTATTGATAGCATCTATGGTGCACACCATGATGCTAAACCCACTTTGCTGTAAATCCATGCTCAGATACACGTCCCATCCTAGAATTCATATCAAGCGTTCCAAGATCCGGCAAATTATCACTGAGCTTCTTCTGTCAAATTCACAATTTTGTAATGACCTGAAAAATTATGTAGTACCTATAATACTGTTTTAGTAATATACTGGATTTGCTGCTCCGAGGATAACACGTAATATCCTTCAAAAGACCAAACTCACCATGGTACAACCGAGGAGCTGTGCACAATCCACCTAGAAAAACGTGCTGCTGAGCGCAAGTGGAAAAAAACTGGTCTGAAACCGTTCACAAACACATTTTTTTATGATAGTGTAAAGGCCATACAAGGAGCACTTACCCTTCAAAAGAGATATCACCGTCTTGAAATCGCTACTGTATCCAAAACTACTCCTTTCCATGGTTATTTATAGTTTCTGAATACAAACCAAAGCAAGTACTTCCTGGACCACACCTCAAAAAAAAGCAGCTTGCTCAGCGTTTGCTGACTTCTTTTGATGATCAGGTAGGACCCTCCGCCACAATTTGGATTAATTGCAAGCCAGTCCTACCTCTTATACTGCGCCGGCTGAGTTCTCCTGCAAAATTCATTCACCCCAAATTTAATGCTGTGACCACAGAGGATGTTTTGGATGTCCATCAGAGGGTCAAACTAAAATCTTGTTCCCTTTACCCGTTACCCCTGCTTGTTTAATATCAGACAACTTGATTTGCTTTTTGCCACATACAACTGCTATTACCAATATGTCTCTTGGTAGGGTGGTATTCCCTGAAGAACTTAAGTCTGCTTTGGTAACGCCGATTTTGAAGAAGCCCAACTTGAACCCAATCTATTGAAAAATTACCGGCCCATATCCAACTTGCCTTTCCTTCTGGGTAAGATTTTTTGTGTGAACGTTGTTTGCATGCAAAGTTTGTCAGTTACTAAAATGCTAACACTCTATTTGCTCCTTCTCAGTCGGCTTACAGGCAGCACCACAGTATTGAAACTGCACTGCTTTGCCTTGTCTATAATGATAGTCCCATGATCTTATAAGCATGGTGATTGAAAACTATTTTAGTTATCTGACTTGACAGCGGCCTTCGACACCATAGACCACACTGTGTTCATTAAACCTCTTCAATCCGCTGGGTGTCGGAGGCTCTGGCTCTCAACTGGTTCTCATCATATCTTCACAATAGGATTCCAATCTGGTCCGTTATTGGATGATGTTAAAATCTCAGCCCTGTTATGTTGACTATGGTATGCCCTCAAGGGGGTCTGTGGTGGTGGGTTCCCAATTGTTTATCTATATACTGCCCCCACTTGAGAGCACCATAACAAGACATGGTCTCTCCTGTGTGACATAATCATGCTGAGGAGTCCCCAAATTTACATCAGCTTCAATGTCAGGACCCAACATAATGCCATTGAGAAAATTGAGAAACTGTATTAAGGATGTTAAATTGTGGATGTCATCTAATTTCTTATTCCGCAAAATGAACAGCAAAACTGAGATCATACACTTTACATCACGCTTTTCAACGCTAAGCATTTCCCTCTGATCAAAGTATGTGAAGTAGCTGTAAATACTGCACCTCAAGTAAAAGACCTAGGTGTTGTGTTTTGATAACATCTTCAGATGAACTATCATGTTACACTTATGCCGAAGTGCTTCCTTTGCATTGAGCAAGATTGGTAAATTGCGAAAATACCACCTCGACTCCGTATCCACACAGAAACTAATTCAGGCATTTGTCATCAGTAGGCTTGATAACTCAATCTCTTTTGTACGGCTTCCTCAAAAAGACATCAACACATTACAAAGAATTCAATATGGCGCCTCGCTTAAATTGTCCCTCACAAAGAAGCGTGATCATATAACCCCCCATTCTACGTGATCATCTCCACTGGCTCCCGGTTGAACACAGGATTCAGTTTAAACTTCTCCTCACTGTTACAAACGTCCACGGCATGGCCCCTTCTACTTGAAAGATCTTATCACTCCCTACGTTTCACCTCGTTGGCCTAGTCAGGTAGGTGCTCCTGAGGGTAGCTTTACAAGTTGTTGCATCCCGTAAAAGAACACACTGGTGAGTCGGGCTTTCGCTGTTTGCTTGCCCCATACTCTGGAATGCCCTCCCCAAACCACATTCGCAATTCACCAACTATAGCTCAGTTTTTCAAAGGTCAGCTCAAACTCACTTGTTTAATATTGCGTTCCTGCCCTCATCTCTCTTGAGTTTTTTCACTTCCATTGTTCTCACCACTATAGCGCATTGAGAGTTTTTGTTATATTGCGCTCACAAATATGGTTTTTATTATTATTATTATTGTACAACACCGTGTAATTGCTGCACGCACTACCCATCTATTACCCAGAGTGTAGAGCTGAGCTTTGACCTAAACCATCAAGATTTTGCCAAATTTGGTCTCAGAACTGTCATATTTTTTTGGAATTTGGGAATATTCCCCCTAAAAGAACCATTATTTTCCGGCTTAAGGCTGGGTTCACATAGAAGTATACGGTATTCGCGATTCCGGTAATACGCTATAAGATATACGGGCATGGCGAGTCGCATGTGGTAGTACGCGCAATTGTAACTAGTTCTCTGTTTGGGCGCTGATGTAACGGAATACTTCAAGACAAAGAAATCTTTTGTTAGGTTTCTTAAAATCCTTAAGTTCGTACTTACCCAAAGCACATTATTGTTAATATTGGAAATTCAGAAGCACCTTAAACTCAGTGCCCCATTCCGAACAGGACGTATACGTTGCATGAATCGAACATGTCCGATTTCCCACTATACTATACTATACGCAGGTATATTACGGGCCTTTTCGAATAGTTCTCTCTTAAATTGACCCAGTATTCGGAAAAGCCTA
>JAMKCH010068962.1:0-15527 GCA_023653785.1 Ophioderma brevispina
TGTTCCAAGCAACCGATCACTATTGTGTAGTAATATCTGTCATGCATTGCTGTACAAAAGTGTGCCTGTTTACCACACAGGAAATATTTAGTTTGTTAATGAATTAGTTCTATGCTATCGTGTTAAAACTCTACAGCAAACATGTAACTGTTTACCACAATGCAATAGTATACATTTGAAAGGCAGTCGTTTAGATTAATTGGCTATAGAAGTCATTCCACAGTGAAATTTGTCCAACAATCTGACTCAGCCAATCAGGAAAAAAAAAACTGTTACATTACTGGTTGTCTACAAAGCTTGGGGAGAGAACTAGTCTCATTTCGAGTTTCAGACCCAAATCATGAATATAGTGCAAGCAGGGTCAGAAGCTTGCTATCACTGACAAGCTTACAGGTTACATCATGGTTATCATGATTACCCTTTTAAATGAAACTTCTTGTTCCTAATGCAACCGAATAACTATTGTTGTAGTAATACTGTCATGCATTGCTTGCTACAAAAAAAAGTTGTAAGTTGCGGCAATGTTTACCAACATGAATATATGTTTGCTTGAAGAATTAGTTCTATGCTATCAGTGTTACATTACATGCAAACAATGTAACTGTTTAACACATCGCATAGTATAACATTGAAAGCAGTAGTTTAGATATAATGGCCTATAGAAGTCATTCAACAGTGGAATTTGTCCAACAATCTGACTCAGCAATCAGAAAAACTGTTCATAGCTGGAGTCTACAAAGCTTTGGGAGAACTAGTCACTCATTTATTTTCAGAGTTTCATCAGACCCAATATCAATGAATATAAAGTGCAAGCAGGGTCAGAATCTTGCTATACACTGACCATGTCATGGTAATATGAGAACGTTAACACTCAAGACCAAGTACCAGTAACAGCGAATGGTGTAAACTATGTGTGTGTGGTGTGTGCACAACAGAACGGTACCACTGAATGAGGTTTGGGTCAATTTAGGATAATCTTCTTGGCAGAATGAAAAAAATTGTCAGGACCCCAACTCCCAACACTAGCTGCCCCCCAAACACTAGCGCCCGACCCCCCCACCAGAAATCCAATGGTGTGTACCTAAGGTTCTATGGGCCTCATCTGTGGGGAACGGAAGGAGGGATATAATTTGAAAACGCACCATTTTGCCAACATCAATGCATAGGATTCAAAATTGACACCTTTATGTATGGTTTTGAATGCGGACAGGGTGAGTACCCCAGGGAATAAACAGCCATATACTAACGAAGATTGATCCAGAGGGATAGGCATGTCTGGAGGGAGAAAATAGAGCAAAATGAATGGCAGATGTGCCTCAATCATGAATATTGTGTAATCTATTTCTGAAGGAAGCTTCAAATTGTGGCATATGGGAAGGAAGTTCAAAATCTTAAGGTAGTCCTGATCTGTCACCTTTGTTATTAATATTAGAGTTGTAGGGATGGGTATGTAGTTGATGTGAAGTAGCAATTTAAACCTTGGGTTTATGTTAGGTGAAGTTTGTGTGAGAAAAGCCGGTCTCAAAAACAGTTCACCCAGCACAACTCTTTGAACGTGTCATTTATGATAAAACTAAAATAAAACAAAAAAATATCAATGGCTACACACTTTAGACAACTAACTTGGAGTATTTATTCACTAATACATCATGGGTAATTAGTGGAAGTTTCATTACGGGCAAATATGATTTTCTTAAATCTTGTTTTAGGCATTCTTTTATGGGAAATGTGCATAAGGAGCGGTATTCTATAATAGAAATCATGATCTTTTTAGGATATATGGCAAGATTCCACAAGATTTTTCTGAATTTGCAGACGGTAATAGCTCTTGAATTGGTCCCTAATTATATCAGTTGTAAAAATTGTGTCGCAATTGATGTTTAAAATTGTCTTAAATAAAAGCAGACAATTTACACAGGGCAAACACTGTGCCAGCTCGATGTCAAATCTTCCAACTGCAACAAATGTGAAAGTGTTGCATCTTGTGAAAATAACATGATCAATCCTGCTACTCATGTACAGAATCACATGATAATCTTAGAACAGTGTATGCTAGGATTTGTGAAAAATCTTATAAGCAGGTTGGAATCCACTTATTCAACCAAGATTCCGTCCCAAGTATAGCCCCTTAGAAGATGTATGATGTGGCCCCTTAGAAAGGGTGTATGACGGGACATGGCTAGGGCTAAAAAGATCTGCAATGCGGATATTTTGTGTTCAAGTTATTCATATTTTCTGCACATTTATCCCCTGACTTTAGGCCACGGTAAGGGAGATATTCGAGAAAGCCTATTCCTCTGGTGTATGATATGCTGTATGTACATTTTTGTAAGCTTTGCTACAAAAGTTCTTTAGTGAAAGTCTGACTCCAATATCAACCACACTTAGTGGTAATAATCTTCAAGTAGGTTAGTGTTGACTTACTCCCCATGTCATCAGGGTCCTAGAGCTTCCAAGGGTGTTCTCTGAAGCCTGCTCCCCTGGGCTGTCATTAAGAAAGAGGAAATGTTTAAAAGGGTCAATAATTTGCCAACTTCATTACTATATCGATCTTCAAAAAGAAAGTTTTTATCATTGTGTATGTTATGGTGGCATTTCGTGATCAACAAGCCGCCTCCTCCAAATTTACCTAAAGAAATTGAGATTATATCTGTGAGCTGTTGGCCAAAGTAAAGTAGGTGTGCCTAATCACCCCACATGCAAATTCGATCTATCTAGAAGAAATTGGATTTTTGATTTTCGTCCGTTAAACGGATCCGAAATTGTGACACAATGGCCTATGGACCAGCGCGATACAACTAAATGATCTAACATCAAAACGCAACATCAGAATAAACTGAAAATTAGGAAGTAACATTTCTTGAGTTATATGAATCGTAAACAAATATATTGTGCTAGGATCACAAAATGCATCTGAGGCGTGTTCAGACGAGGCCTGTAAACTAAGACACTATCAGTGATTTGCTAAATCAGCAAATCGAAAAAAAAAATCATCAAAAATCAGATTTTTACATGTATGTAACAAGTACAAGGTGCCCTAACTACCCTGCAAATTAGAAGACCAGAAGCAACATAATAAGGACAGATCGGAGATTTTAGTCATTTACTGTCCGTTCGGGACACTAACTACAACACGGAATGAATGGAGAATCGTATCTTGGAACACTGCCGGTTTTTATCCTTTTCTGTCAATTCTACAGCTGGGAAAAGGTTAAACTATGACAATTCTACAGAATTATCCTTCAATTTGAAGCTTATTCCTGCAAATTTCAAATATTTGCAAATCATTTTGATTTTTTTGTTTCGTAGTTTTGTTTTTTAGTTTTAATTTTCGAAGTTTAAATTGTAGTTAGTGACCGTGCGAAGCAATGTGGTTTAGTAAACTTTCAAGTTTATCGAAGTATAAAACCATAAGATTCTTATGGTTTAGTCGTGGTTAGCACGCTACCCCCTGTTGATCGTCATAGTTTATGGCCATGTGAGCTCGTGTGGACAGGCTATCAGAAGCTCGAAAGTTTTAGTGTGACCTCGCCATGACGTTAGTTGGGTCGCGATCCTGGTCCCATTTTTTATTATCCATAGCGACGGACTACACAATGTGTGGCGTTTACACTCAGTCTCAGGATGGCGGTGGTTTTTTTTAAAAAAATAAATTTCCATTTACATTTTATATAATAATCGAGCACTGAACCGTAAAATGACGAAAAGCAGAAAATAGGCTACATAATTAAAAAAAAACCTGAAAGTTTCATGATAGCAAGCGACAGCGTCCCATTTGAGAGGCTGGAAAATATTTGTACTTGATTCCCCATCCCGTTTTCATCGGCTCTCGTAACTACAATACCTAATAATGTGGTGCCATCTTGTGCACGTGAGACGATGCACATGGGCCAAATAGACCGACAGCAGTAGTTATTACGATGAATTCCCAAGTGGATAAGAAATTACAATCAAGGTAAACTAGTTGATTTTTTTTAGCCAATCGACTAGTCTTGGCAATAGCAACGAAAGTCGATAGGAAAACGCGATTTTAAGTGGTTGAATTTCGTTGAGAAACATTATTTATTATGAAATTATAGTGATTACAGTGATTGACAAGTCATCACGTAGTTCATTCAAAATGGCGATGTTTGTTGACATGTTTTTCCGGCGTGGACTTACCACCAATTATGTATTTAAACGGGGTTTTTTGAACGTTTTTCATACACAAAAAATGATAAATATGTAGAAAACCAAGGGGTGCTTCATGCTGTTAATATAAACACTAGGAGCAACGGCGTATAAGGTCTGCTCGAGCTTGCTTTCGAACAGCTTCAAAGCCGAAGGGCCATGCCCGTACGTGTGTTGTTCAAGTAGCTTTAAGTTTACGCTATTTCCGATCGCAATTTAACACTAAATATACGAGCAAAACAGACGTATATTTTTATCGGAATAACATTTTCGTTATGGATGCGAGTAGGCCTATAACATTTGAAAACGTTCATCACAGTAGGCTACTAGTTTACGCCTACCATTCGCCATGATTTCTGTTTCGCGGGGTATTTTGGGCTCTGCAGCGGGTCACCGGTAGTAGCGCGCTATACTTCCGGTTCTTATCAACAAGTCAGCAATATACTTGTTGATTAACTTTTCAAGTTGTCGATGATAAAACCCGTGTGGACGTCAGTCGAAGTTAACGGATTAAAATTTTAGGTCATTCATTGCCCTGGGATGCTCCCTTGTGTCTGTCATAGGGTGGGGGAACTAAAAAAAAGAGGTCACCAATTAGGCATTATTAATTGCTTTTCTCAAGTAGGTCTTTCGACCAAACTGCTTATGATTCGGTTGTCAATGTCCTTTCACAAATTTACAAAAAAATCCATCCATACTGACATGTGAAGTTTACACATTCCCTACAAATCAATGTCTTCAAGTTTACACACCCATCGTGGCATTTATGAGATTTATTTGCAGCATTTTTTTATGCGAAACAACATATCCTCTATACCACAGGACTTTCTACAACCTACTAGAATGCTGTCGCTACTTCAGCCAGCAGAGTTCCGACTGTGAATCCAGTGGCATGGCCACTATTCTCACCGACTATAAGCCTGGTCAAAGGCTCAGTGAACCTTTGGAGACTGCAGTACAAATAGCAAGATCATTGGGCGTACAGGTGGAGTATGCTCCAGAGTTTGTGAATAGATGGAAGGAGAGCAACTGAGGAAGAGAGAGATGTGTTTGTGATGTCAGCTGAGGATGCTGGGATATGCAACTCCTGTGAGTTAACCTAGATCAACCGGTTTCTTTAGGTACAGAGGGTGTTTTTTGAACCAATCCCATGACGCATTGCAATGTGCCTAAACCATTACTGTGCTAAAAACATGTCAGTACGTAGGGATAAAAGGTTATAAAAGTTTAAGGACCACAAGGACATTTCATGTCATGCTAAAATTCCTAGGATAGTGCATATGGGCAGTATCAGTTTGTAAAAAAATTTAGGTTTTTAGTTTTACGAATAGGATTTTGTGGGAAAACATGACCTTACGAATGGTAAAATTTCCCAAACTGGTGCATTGTGGGATGGATCAATACATTTACTCGATGTAGGTGTATGTCAAGGTACCAGGTTAGTGGAATTGTTTTAAGAAAGGTGCATTGTCTTTCAAGTCAAATTTTGCCACTAGCCAACTCATACTGCAAGGTCAGTTTATTGATATTTGAAAAATGTTTTACAACTGTAAAATTTTTCAGTTGTTTGATTTGTAACAAAATGTGTTTCTGTGGCTTTATTTTTCATGGGAAATGCCCTTAAAGGGCGACGAGAGAGATTTGGAGACATGCATGTAAGACACTCAAAGGTGATTTTTATGTCCGCCTGAAATTTGGTTCGGCAGAGACTTAGTAATCACTTTTCTGTCTGTCTGTATGTCTGTCTGTCGGTCATGCTGTATGTGTGCCTGACGCCGTGTTCACGGGCTTGTGAACGATTTATCTGGAGTTCCGTAAGTTCTATGATGATGTACACTGGTGGAAAGAAACAGGTCCACGAGTTCTCGACCTGATTAGATTTTGGGCGTAAAAATATGCTAATTAGTATCTAATTTGCATAATAACGAAAATTTTCCGCAGGCTGTGTAACAAGTTTCGGGTTCCGTAAAGGAGTATGGGATGTTGTAACTTGGTGGAGGGAGCGGGTGGTGAGTTCTCGAACTGATTAATTTGGGCGTATTTCGGGCAAATTAGTATGCCAAATGAGCTAATGTAATATGCAAAAAACAGGTAATTTGCTATATTTTGCAACGGTACATCAGATACAAAAAATTCCATCACTGCATGCAGCCTTCATGGTGCGCATCTTTTTCCAATTGAGCGTGTGTGATACAAGCGCCTTAGGGATGCAAATGAGCTAATAAATATGCGTAATATGTTCTTTGATTTTAACCGTACATCGGATAGGCAAAAAAAATCCTTTCGTTGCATGAAAGAATTACTATGCCGTGCCATCTTTTGGGTGTGTGAAACAGTAATTGGGTCAAAGTGCATGTGGGCCGATAAAGGGGCATGTTTTGATACAATTGATTATAATTAAATATGGCATAATTGCTGTATCACAGAAATGGGACATTGCTAGCAAAATTCTTTTGCTAAATGAGACTTCTATGCCCTACATCTTTTGTCGAATCACAATGCGGTCCAAAGTGCAAGTGGATCAATTAAAGGGGGCATGTTTGATGCAAATGATCTAATTACATATGCGTAATTGCCGGTATCGCTTAAACGGTTACATTGGATATGCAAAATTCCTTCGCGAAATGAGCTATATAGGTAAATCTTTGTGTAATTAATAATTGGTCAAATGCATGTGGTCAACTAAAGGGGCATTGTTTGATTTTTTAAATTGCAACTAATGCTAAAATGCTTGGTCCATTCAACAGTTTACTCAGGTTGTCAATGGTCAGGTGGAAAGAATACTACACCTTCAAAAAGAATTGATTCAGGAGTTTGGTTACCTTACAATAAATTGGTCAGCATGTGTTTATGTGCAGTATATGGCTGTTTGTGTGATTGTGGTGTACTCACCAGGTGTACAAAACAAAGAAGAATTATCAAAACAAGGGGGGGTGTGGGTACACCACAAACAAATGGATTAACATCAATATATATAGCTAGATCAGTGCCCATGTTTTAATTGATGAAAGGTTTTTTACTTCTGGTCAGTCTTATGGGTTGCCAGCTGTTTCATTCTGAAAATGTGAAAATACGCATAATTGTGCATTTCACCGCTTTTTGGACCCCGTAGGCGACTCAAATTGAAAATGTGGTAACCATGATTTTCAAAAATAGTGTTGCCAAATTGAATAAATTTTCATATGTTTACTAAATTAGTGAATTTTAAGGATTTTGCTGACTTTTCATGATTAATAATATCTACAATGGAAAAAATGTTGTGGCCCTGGGGGGGTGGTGGAAAGGAAAGAGAGGAATAAAGAATACTAAAATGCAAACCCGGGGGTGCTACTCCTAACATCTTGGTTATGATGATGTGGGACATTTCAAGATAAGATCTCCCAAACGGAAGATGTTGTGACCTCTATGGTGGTCAGTATCAAATGACGAGTGGAGTATAGAATACTATAAATGCAAACCGGGGGTGCTACTCCTAAACATTCTCTTACTTGTGATCATGTTGGGGACTTTCAAGATTAATATATCCACGATGGAAAAAATGTGGGACCCCCTAGGGTGAGTGTCAAATGAAAGAGTGAGAGGTATATAGAATACTATCAAAATTGCAAACCCGGGGGTGCTACTCCTAAACATCTTAGTTATGCTCTTGGTAAGGACTTCTCCTGCTTAATATCTCCAAATGGAAAAAGGTGTGACCCCTGGGGTGGCTGTCAAATGAAAGAGCCGGAAGTAAAGAATACTGTAAATGCAAAACCAGGGGTGATACTCCGAAACATCTCTGATTATGCTTCGTGGGGGGGGGGGGGATTTCAATGCAAGATGAATATCTCCACGGTGGGGGGGAATTTTGGAAAATGTGTGACCTAGGTGGTCAAATGAAATAGTGGGAAGACAACTAGCTTATAAGAAATGAGTTATTGGGTGCACAACTTTGTTGGGGGACACCCTGTACTCGCACAGTTGGCACTCTGGTTGCTGCTTTTTGTCTTACCAATTAAGCGCGAAAAAGCAGGCGAGAATGGTGGTTCGAGAACCGCTGTATTCTATATTCAGTGAAAAATAGGCTGAATTCGTATTTGCCCCAATACAAAATTTCACAATTTTGTTACCAAAGAAACATTTCTCAGCTTAATCCTACAGATGGGGATATTTTTCTATATAAAGCTTTACACCGTGCCAAGAATGGAGAATTTTCACATTTTTTCGGAAACTGTTATTTTAAATCTCTCGTTGCACCTGTAAGCGATGTACAAAAAACCGATTGATCAAGCGCTCTTTGTCCCACCCCTGCATCCCAAACAGTCCGTAGGCTGGGAAACTGCGACCACAACCACAAACCTGCGCGTTGTTTGGTCCCGCCAGGCATCTAAAGTTTTACCATTTGGCCCAGTCAGAAATTAATCAAGAAAACCCCCTGATTAAGATAAACTGACAAGTACCATTGGGAAGTAAAAAAACTCCAAGGAAGGCTTATGGTTAAAGTTTATGCCTATTAAAGGGCCATTTCGTGATCCCACAGCCTAGTCCCCCTGACTTAAATAAAATGTGAGATTTTATATAATCTGAACCGTTAGCCTTAGTAATCCATGAGTGCCCATTCGTACAGGCAAGTTCGGTCGCATCTGTAAGAAATCCGCAAATTGTATTTTCGTCCTTAAACAGGACAGAAAATTACAGCACAGTAGTCTATGGGGCGTGGAAATGAGCAAGTACCTCATACACAAAAACGCAAGATCGTGATCAGCTCAAGTTTTGAGAATAAGCTTTGCTCAAGGATATCTAGTTTATATCTGGAATAAAACAGAAGGTGCTGAATCACGAACAGCACATTTAACCCAACTGAACTCTTTTATAGTCTCGATGCTCAAGTTATAGCTTTTTGGTAAAATGTGAGGGAAGCATGAAAAATACATGTTCTGCATTGCTTTTCAGCTGGGTAAAAAATTAAGAAGACTCAAGTGTACTTAATAAAATGACACACCATTAGAATTGGAAATTTGGGGTGAACAGAACATAATTAAGCAAATTGAACTAACAACTGCTTGCTCTTTCTATTATTCAGCTTACTGAAGTCCATTAATGTAAAATCATCCTAATATTGCAATATCATTTCAGTATATTTCATCAATAATATAATGAACTTGTACCCACATTATACTGACCTTTAATCATCATCGCACAAAAGATATTATTTGAGCAACAATGGATTGTGGAAATCAAATTAGCAGATAATCTATAAATGGCGTCCGTTTGCCATTGAAAAATTTGTAAAAAATATGAAAATGGCTGTGTGATGCATCAGTGTGTCTCGTAGGTACAAATAAATTGAGTTCAAAAGGCAGCCAGCTGTAAATAAGGTCAAGAATACGACAAAATATGCAAGTCCAGAAATAAGGGCTGTGTTTGTGTGTGTGTTGTGGGGGATGGGGGGAGCATGTGTGTGTGATTTTGTGAGCCTTGACCCCCAATTTGACTGCCAAAATTTTTGGAAAAAAATAAAACTCACAAATTAACGAATAAAACATGATATAGCCTGAAAATTTTGTGTACAGTTCATTTGGTAGTCAAAAAGCAAACTACACTTGCAACCTGAACCTGAAATTTTGTCCCATTGGATTGTGCAAATTGGCTGAAAGTGGCCACAAAAAGGGGAAAAATCCGATGTTAAAAAAAATGTAATTTTTTATTAGCAACAATTTCACAATTTTTGTACCAAAGAAACATTTCTCAGCTTAATCCTTACAGATGGTGATATTTTTTATATAAAGCTTTACACCGGTGCCAAAATCAGAATTTTCACATTTTTTCGGAACACCTGTTATTTTAAATCTCTCGTTGCACCTTTAAGCGACTGTACAAACCGATGATTCCAAGGCGCTTTGTCCCCCTGCATCCCAACAGTTCCTAGGATGGGAAACTGGACCACAACCACTAAACCTGCGCTTGTTTTGTCCCGCAAGGCATCTCAAGTTTTACCATTTTGCCCCAGTCAGAAATAATCAAGAACCCCTGATTAAGATAAACTGCCTAGTACCATTGGGAATGTGAAAAAGATAAGAAGGCTTATGGTAAAGTTTATGCCTTATTAAAGGGGCATTTCGTGATCCACAGCCTCGTCCCCCTGACTTACCTAAAAATGTTGAGATTTTTATATCATCTGAACCGTTAGCCTTAGTAATCCATGTGTGCCCAATCTTACATGCAAATTCGGTCGCATCTGTAAGAAATCCGAAATTTTGTATTTTCTGTCCTTAAACGGACAGAAATTACAGCACAGTAGCCTATAGGAGCTTGGAAAACGAGCAATTGCTCATAACACAAAACCGCAAGATCGTGATCAGCTCAAGTTTTGAGAATAAGCTTTTCTCAAGGATATCTAGTGATCTCTGAATAAAACAGAAGGTGCTGAAATCACGAAATGCACATTTAACCCACTTACTTTTATAGTCTCGATGCTCAAGTTATAGCTTTTTGGTAAAATGTGAGGAAACCATGAAAAATACATTTTCTGCATTGCTTTTCAGCTGGGTAAAAAATTAAGAGACTAAAGTATACTTAATAAAATGAACACCATTAGAAGCTCTGGAATTTGGGGTTGAACAGAACATTAATTAAGCAAATTGAACTAAACACACTGCTTGCCTTTCTATTATTCAGATTACTGAAGTCCATTAATGTAATCATCCTCATATTCAATATCATTTCAGTATATTTCATCAATAATATAATGAACTTTTACCCACATTATATGCCCTTTAATCATCATCGCACAAAAGCTTCTTTATTTGATCAACAATGGATTGAAATCAAATTAGCAGATAATCTATAAATTGCTTCCCGTTTGCCATTGAAAATTATTTGTAAAAAATATGAAAATGGATGTGTGATGCATCAGTGTGTCTCTTAGGTACAAATAAATTGAGTTTCAAAATGCAGCCAGCTGTAAATAAGGTCAAGAATACGACAAAACATTGCAAGTCAAGAAATAAGGGCTTCTGTTTGTGTGTGTTTGTTTTTGTGTGTGTGTGTGCAAGCTCTAACCCCAATTTGACTGCCAAAATTTTGAAAAAAATAAACCTCACAAAATAAAGAATAAAACATGCATCTAGCCTGAAATTTTGTGTAAAGTTCATTTGTGTAGTCAAAAATGCACTACACTTGCACCTTGAACCTGAAATTTTGTCCCATTGGATTGTGCAAAATTGGCTGAAAATAAATAAATGATTGACCAATAAAATCAGCTGTTAAAAAAAAATTTTAATTTTTATAACAATATAGAACATTTTCTTTTAAAAAAAATACCATACCCTTATGAGCAATGGTGTGGGAATAAGACGCATAGAGTATGGTATTTTTTGTTGAAAAAAAAATGTGGGTTTTTAAACAGATGCCAATATTTTTCACACTTTGAAAAAAATTAGCAGTAGGGGGAACCATATTTGATGTTTCTGCACTTAAGGCATAATTAAATTTAGACCCTTCGCCTCCGAACTTCGTCATAGCTTCAATCAGTCTAATTGTGGAGAATGGCCGTAAAAAAGCAACAACGGTAATCGCCTGAGTACTTGATCTGTTAAAGCGCTCTGAGTTGGTTGTGAAGGATAGTATTAGACAATTATGCCAAAATGGGATTTTAAATACCTTTAGTTTAAAGGGGCATTTCGTGATCCACTACCTTGTCCCCCGGACTTGCCTAAAAAATGAAGCTTTTTATATCATCGAAACCGTTAGCCTTAGAATCCATGTGTACCCTAATACATGCAAATTTGGCCGTATCTGTAAGACTTCGCAATTTTGTATTTTCTGTCGTAAACGGAACAGGGAAATTAGAGCACATGGCCTATGGGGACCGTGGGAAAAGCCAATTGCTCCATAACTCAAATCGCAATGATCGGAATCAACTAAAATTTTTTGAATAAGGATTCTCAAGGATATTAGTGAAACCATGAATAAAACGACGGCTGGAAGCACGAAATGCCCCTTTAAAGACAAGACAGATAACCATTTAGTGAAGGGTAAACCTTCTAGACCCTTATCAAATTTTATGATCAAGTCATCTGAATCTCAAAATTTGTCATTATTCAACAGAAATGTCAAAATTTAAGCTTACCAATATAATGGATGTATGAGCAAAAACGTTTTATTCCGAAAGTATTGACATGGACAATCATATCAGTATCATACTACGTTCCCTTTTTTCACCCTCAAACAGTCATCAAACCATGCAAACCCAGAACATCAATGATTATAACTGAAACTTGGACCGCAAATCTGTTCTTGGTCAGTGTATCAAACCATCGGATCATCATAACAGTGGGGGAATATGGAACTGGGGGTATTGGCAACCGGTCACGTGGCGCACCTCAGCGTAAGCATTATGGAAAAAGAAAATAATAATAGAGCAAAAGTTCAGTAGCATATCTGTGGGAAGTAATCTTATCCTGCAAACACAGTGTAATCAATGCAGATTTAAAAATACATCACTGGGTGAGTGGATAATGCAGTAAACGTAATGGCTGCCCTGTGACGCGATATATGCCTGTTATACTATCAGGGAGGAATTACTGCAGAGGAGAACTGTATTTTATTGGGCTAAAAGGGGGGGAGGGAAGGTCGCTAAAAAGTTGCAACACTTAAGAGTCCCAAATAAACATATTTGAAAATTTGCTTGAAAATCGACAACATTAAAGGGGCTTGAAATTTCTAAACAAAAACATTACAGCTTTACCGAACGCATGTTCGTCTGCCGTCGCGGTTGTGAATAGGGACAAAGATCACATGAGGTCTCAACGATCACATGCGTTCACAGCGCATGTGACACTAACCAAGGACCATGGTATCCAAAAAGTGTCATGATTATCATGTTTTGAGGAGTCCAAGTGTTGAAAATATCGGATCCGAAATGTGAAAAATTTTTTGGGGTTAACAATTTTTGCCACAAACTCCCAGACAGATACACACAACCCAACTCATAAAGCAATCCTTATGCGCCCTCTTGCAGATGAACAAAAAATGTGTCAATTTAGAAAAGGAACCATTTTAGATCAAAAATTAGGTAAAAATGGCAAGATAAGGGGCGGCTTCAAAAACCAACCAAAAACCGGTTGATCACCGGTTCAGCCTAGTTCTTTCCAGTTGGAACTGGTTTATAAGATGGTAAAATTGTGATTTCAGCGGCCACAAACCTCCGGTCAACTAGCGGATGAGTTTTGAAGCCCTCCATTAAGTTCAGAATTTTTAATGAAAACCTATTTTGGGGGTACAGCTTTGGAGCTACATACACACACACTCATACACACAAACTACATACATACACGAACACATATGCACTTGAATGCTCACATACACGCACACATGTCACCACCACATACATACCCCATGTATCCTGGGACACTGAAAGAACCACTAGATAAATGAACTGGAAAGAAGGCAGCTATGGACTTATAACTTTAATGCATTCAGCAGGCGATAAGAGAAAATGGATCCACACGTAAACAGTCAATTGAAAACCCTAGCTTTATTGAATGAAATGTTTATAAATCCTTGGCTACCAATTAAAATTAGATACTGGGCAAAGAAGGAAGGGGGGAAGGTCAGGCTTGCCCCCTAGCCCGTGGCCGTATGTGACAAATTTTCAATGTGAATGAGTAAAGAAGATCTCGGTGTAAATTTCTTTGGATGTGACTGCCTTGGGCGGGGGTTACACGCTGCTTCACTGTTTGTATGTCACAAAGACAATTGTTGACTGACAATGTTTTCTTCACAAACAGGCTGGCGAAGAATTGCTTGATTTCCTGTGTGTTTCCGTTGTGGTCGTAACACTTTGTTCATAAAAGCAGACAACTTAATGCGCAGGTCCATTTTTCTTTCGAGCTGCAATTTAGGTTTTAACTCATAAACACCTCGGTGCTCCTTCAGTCGGTTTCGTCGAGGTCGCTAGCTAATTACTCACTGTGAAAAATTATAGATGGGTGGGTCATTTGGATGAGCTTGCACAAATACGATAGGCAAACAACCTTTGCTATTGTCCACAGGTTTGCAGTGCAATCTGTACACAAATATGCGGAATAGAATTATAAGCCAAAACAGCACATTTTGAAGAGTTTTGTACAGTGGTGTTGTAATTGTCTAGTAAATTTTACCTGCGAGTGGTAATACTAAAAAAGCGTCTTGTCTTAACAGAAGAGATTTGTTAATTAAAATCGGGATCCCTGATTGTAATTTAAGGTGCGAGCTGGAAATGTCAAATTATGTCCCGTCATGATTTTAAAGCATACCACCTCACGAAAATGACCTGTAACGTGACGTGCCCGAACTAATGGATGAGTGTAGACACGAGATGGTTTGCAATTCCCAGCGAATTTCATATTGAAGGAGTTTCAGTAGCCGTTGTGAAGTATCGGAGATCTCCGATATTTAATTATTCTAAGTACAAACTTCCTTCTTTTGCGGACACATAGAGAATGTTGAGCTCTACCATTAACAAGGTATTGTTACTAGTCAATTACCCAATGCAACTGTGTAAAAATCTTAACATATCGAAAAATTAGGGCGCTTTCAAAAATGTGGCGTTATTGCTTTAAGGTGGCCCCCACAAATGTGGTTTTAATCAGCATTGTATTGAAAATATGGCAAATGAGCTCATTAATATGCATAACCTGTCCAAAAAAAGCGCAGCAATGACCCCATCCTGTTCTATCCCATGCCACGTAGAAGGTTCATGGAGTAATCGGTTTAGTCTGTAGAGTGGCTTAAGGCTTTCTGCACATCCGCCTCCCGCCATCTGTGGTATCAAAATAAGAATTACACAACACATTTGTGTTGTGGGGGACAAAAATCAGGCCCAGTTATAGCATAGCCAGACTTGTAGAATAGGTTCAGGGAGATGACAGGAATGATTCAGCCACCATTTCTTGACTTAAAGGGGATGACCAGGATCGGGCAATGTCATCCCTCCATATTACTCCATCAAAGTAGAGATTATGGTATCAGAAGGAAGTTCATATTTTTGTCCTTTACTCCAGTTAAATTTAAGCTTTTTTTTTGATGGCTATGAAAAAAAACCTCCCAAAAATGTGGTCTGACCACATATTTACAACACATTTTGGCTTTGTAAATATGACACGGTTGAACAATTTAACTCAAAACTTGTAATCAGATTGCTTTTAGTGATATGCTTTATGTGAAGGGGAAGACAACATGCGAAAATCAGACCATGTGAGTCACCCACCATAGACACTCTGGTTAAACCCCTTGAACACTACAGTCAGCCATTCATGGAGCATTTCTGGTTGGCGCTTTTAAATATTCAAGCTCCTAGTCTATTCAGTCCTACCACCATTTTAACATGCCAGGGT
>JAMKCH010068964.1:0-21033 GCA_023653785.1 Ophioderma brevispina
AGGAGTTGTTTTTTGGGCTCGAGCCGTATGTTACCCACGGTAATTGACTTCCCTTCTCATGTGGATCCAAAGAACTTCAAATATTGGTCTTTGCTGGATCTGATCCCTCCCTTCCATCAGAATAGCTTGGTACAAAAACAATATAGAGTA
Organism: Ophioderma brevispina; assembly: GCA_023653785.1. Lineage (NCBI taxonomy): Eukaryota > Metazoa > Echinodermata > Ophiuroidea > Amphilepidida > Ophiodermatidae > Ophioderma > Ophioderma brevispina. Next base: position 151 of record JAMKCH010068964.1, read on the forward strand.
TTGCATGCATTGTGATAAAAAATTACATTACCTTATAAACATGGAGGGTACACAATAACTCAAAATGATGATCACAATGCAACATGATCATTTGTAGTGTCAGTTATTTCTAAACACCATGTAGTTAACAATGCAAACCTGGAACTTGTCTGGAACAAGGAACAGTTTAACAATAGATAGTGTTTTTTTAACAGTTAAAAAGAGGTTAATAAACAAGAGTTGTAGTTTTAAACAGTTTTGTATACATATTATAATCTTGGTTGTTTATGTTATAACAACAAAAATGAAATCTTAAGAAACAGTTGAGATTATAACAAATAAATAAAATGTTGCTGACTTTGAAAACCTGTTTGCCGGAACTACACCCTGTAAACGTTAACGTGACAGCCAATGGTTTGTTTTGTACGAGTGTGAATTCAGGATATTGTGATCATAAGTGTAGTCATGGTCTTGTAATAAATGACTATTGGTGTGAAGTATGATGTGAAGACGAAGCTGGAAATACATCAAAAGATAATAGTGAGGTTGAAACAGTGGTGAAGCTTAAACTTTTCAAGGGCCAAGTATTGATGTGAAACAGTAGTGAAGCTTGAACTATGTAATTTTCAGTTGGTAAAACGGTGGTGAAGCTCAGATATGGCCAAAATGACAAAAAAGTGAAGCGTCACCTTGGAAATAAATCAAAGGGTGAAGCCTAGACTAACAAATTTGCAGATAGGGATACCATGCCTTTGTTTTGATAAAGAAAGTGAAGTAGTGGGAATCCTGACATGATAAATAATTGGCCCAGGTGAAGAAAGGTTATGACGTGAGGGGAGGGGCAGGGTGGGTCTCCACGCTTCAAAGGGACGCCTGCATTAAGTGTAAGAGTACTACATAACTTGAATTTGTCTTAGGTATTTCTACCACAATTTTAAGTAAAAATCAACATTCAATTCAGAGAAAATTGAGCCTTTTACTTCAATAGTTCAGCTTCTTAAAACTGTTTGGATTCTTCACCCCAATTCCCACCTTCCCTGGTTGGTGCAAGCCAATTCCTTCTCTGAAGAAGATCAAAATATTCCACACACACACCACACACACACCACACACGTAGTCACTCATACATCCCATAGACCTACATACATCATTATTGTTCAATGCATTCACTTAGTGCCCAAGCGTCATGTTTGCCATGGTAAGGTCACTTATTTCACCTCTCAATGGGGCATATAAATGTAAGATTTATTCACGGAACTTAACTGTAGATAAGGTGAGATATTATAAATAACTCAGACGGCTTCCCCACAGTGCACGGTTTGGGGAAATTTCACTTCAATAAGGTCATGTGATCCCAAAAATCCTATTCCTGAAACATAAAACCCCTGACTTTAATACTCATTTTAGCCCACAATGTGCTAATACTTAGATTTTGGTTTGGGCATGATTCATGAAATGCCTTGTGGTTTCTCAAATCTGAACACTTTGTATCCCTAGTACTGACCTGTTGTTTAGTACATTAACATAATAAGGGGTCTACATGGTAAAAGTCGACACGCGCGACGCGCGACACGGCCTTTCTAATCCCGCGAACTTTCGACACGCAGTCTCTCATCGACGACGGACAGTTCCAAAAATTACTGTTATCGTTCGACCGCGACTTTTGGGGGAAATTAAAACCCGACGTACGACTTTCAATAACTTCCGGTTGCTTTGACACGCGACCCCCAAACTCGTGGTAGGAAAGCACTTACAATCGATGGACTTACAACATCCCTTCCAAAATGTCGATCTTCCCGGGCGGCCTGAGAGTCTTTAAGTTTTACTATTTCCTCAAGACAGTATCAGTAATATGTGTTACATTTGTTTTAATAATCGGTTGATAATTCGCTCTGTAAATGAAATTGTTGTATCTACTTCCGCACGGCCCGCAGCGTTCCCAGCAACAGTGCCGGCCCGCCGCCATTATTGTCTTGCTTTTCAGGTCATTGAAAATGACACTTTGAGCAATTACAACCATTATCATTGATTGAAGTGTCAACATGATAGGTGTATTTTTAATGATTTTTTTTGCAAATAATTTGGACTTATTTAAACTATTTACCCTTTGTTTTTGTTTACTTCTAATTAACTATATGATGCTTGGATGTTTCCATTCAATACACGGGGTAAACTCAGCCTGATGAGAATAAGTTTTGTTACAATCAGCGTTAATCAGGCATTTCCCTTAAGCAATAATAGTTATGTGATTAAAAATTACTTGAATAGACCAAACAAAAAAGAGATTTAGATTCGACTCTGGGGGTTTTTGAGTCATGTTTTATTTACAACTTGTATACCTCTTTGATCGTGATAGGATTGTTGGGAATCCCCGCGAGCGATAAATATGATGCAAAATTCTTAGGGAAATCCCCCTCCGCTGCAAATTTGTTGTCAACAATACCTCATTGCGAATGTCGGGTTGGTCTACTCGCATACTTTATCATCATTAACTGCATAGCATGTACAATGACAGCAAAAGAGTCTACCGGCCCACAAATGCATTAGCAACACAAAATCATCCGCGCACTTGCATTGAAGACAGTTATTTACCAATGTCTGCTAAAACATTTCTGATATAAATATCATTTTTATTTTCGACGTCTTTTTCAGCGCTTATAATATGATACACTGAATTTTTGGAAAAGACCAAACTTAAATTGTTCAAAACGCCATTGAATGGTGTAGAATTATGTTTTCGTGCTTAGCACTGGCTACCTCGACCAGGTGCACATTCGCAAATTTGTTCGTTGCTCGTCCTTTAACACCATGTTTAAACAAAGCCTAAGGCCTTAGACTCTAAACCATTATCAGACATTATTCAAAATTGTACCCAAAATAGCTCCAAAGACTGGCGATTATTAATTATTCATGCCATCATGCACAAGGTTTTTTTAAGACGGCGATGCAAGAGGAATTCCTAAACAGAGGCTACTGTACTGTAGGCCTACTTAACCGGTATTCTTCCGATGATGGTGACATGTGACGAATTGATAAAGTTAAATGTTATCCCGTGATTTTATCGCAACTGATTCTTCTGATTCTCCACATTTTTCACTCAAATTTGGAGTAAATAAAGGCTAATTTAATCATACTCTAAAAAACACAGCGTTGCCAACAAATCGTCAATAACGCTCTCTAAATGCGTATTTTCCTTGGGGGGAAAAGAAAAAATGGGGTTATTTTTTTTATTTTTGGGGGCAAAAAATCCAACATGCGATGGCAATAAATGATCGACATCCGATTGCACACAATATTACAAGATCGACACGCGACACTTTTCGATACTGGGGCTAAAAAGCGACCCGCGACACTCCAAGTGCGTTTAAATCGCGACACGGCGACAGCCCTTGTTAATGTTTGGCACGCCATGTAGACACCTAGTATAGGCACATTGCCTTTGCCATTATGGGATTGTTGATTGTGGTTCAAGACAAACCCCCTCTGAAATGAGCTGTACATAATAGCATAATCTTTTTATACACATTATAATGTATGTGATTACAAAGGGGAATTTAAGGAGAAATTAATTGTGATGTTTTCTAAATAGGGCAATTATTGTCTGCAATTAGATTTACTTCAAGCCACATCTTCTCTGCTTCAAGCTTATTCTGGAATTATTAGGATGAGAATTAGTTCGTATGGGTTCTGGTCCTGAAGCAAAATAGCTTGTAAGTGGTAATAAAATGTTTTATTTTTACTCTGCCGTGAAATCTGGCAAACTTTGGGTCATTATCCATTTTAGAAAATTAACACAAGGAAAATATAGACCCTAAGCTAATGTTTTTTATTTTCTCTTATAGAATTTGATTATTTCCCCCGAGCTAGGAAGATATTTCCAGTCTATTATACATGGGCCAGGTTTATGTTATGTAGTGAGTGCAAATGAGCATGTATAGGCCTACTTTGAATGGCAGGATTGCGCCAAGTGCCAAGTTTAGGAATATTGGAACTGAGTGCTTTTATATCTTATCTTAAAATAATGCTTTGCCTATTAAAATAATACTATAGTAAAGTGGTAATATATTAAGAAATTAAAGGTGGTGTGACCTGATTAAGTCCATTTTTCGTGTGATATTTTCTCCTTCCATTATAGGGGAAAAGGGGGGGGGAAAAAAAAGGAAGTACCGTATTGTTCCTAACAAATGCCCCGGGGGCAGTGCATTTTTTCAAAAGGGATGGCATTTATTACAGTCAAAAATGGTAAGTCAAAAATCCCCACAAAAATCACCTTACCCAGTTTGGCAATCCTCTCTTTTGGTGTGCTATGTGTGCTTGTTCCATGTATATCAGGTTTTCAAAATTGTGTCGCCACTGCTTTTGAAATTGTTCAAAATAAAGAGAACCATTTGAACGAGGTCAAACAGCTGGGTTTAATGACCTTTGTCGGTTGTGGAATCACGTGCCATTCATAGGTTTGAATGCTGTAACCAGTGATTCCAACCCTGGTTCTACATCGAAAGGAAACATTTCCAGGGCCTAAAATTTCACTGGCGGTAATGAAAAATAATGAACTTCCTTCTGATACCAAATCTCAATTTTGGTGGGGTTATGCGTTAATGGGGGGAGACACAGTTTGGTTGATGGCATGAGCAAACAAGCACAACAAGCAAAAATATTAAATACTAATATCTGTGAGATATTATTCATCAAAACTATATATATAGTCCCTCCTATTCTTTGTGTTATTTTCATATGCAGTTCACGCCAGATTCCAGGTATTCAGACGAGACCAATCATCCGTGCTCAGCGTCTTGAAAATATCCATCTGTGTTTGCGTATTCTTGGAAGAAAGGATTAGAGCACACAGCATTTAGTCCCGAGGTGAGTATATGTGGGTAGTCTTGTCAAATACTCGGTGTTAGTTATGTTCCATGAAGAGGATCACACGGAGTATTTTCAACTGATAACAGTGTGCTCAAAAAAAACCCTACATTCAGAATAAAAATAATTAAATAGTTAAGAATTGTGTTTTGCTTCAAAGGTGGGTTTTTTGCATGGTTATAAAGAAGGATACAGGTTTCAGAAACGTTTATTTGGTGTCATTTGGACTTTGGTGGAAGAAGTTACGCCTATTTTGCTGAGGACTTAAAATCCTGTCTGGCCGATTTTGAGCAAACAAAGATGCATCGCTTACATAGAATACATTGTCTTCAGCAGTGATTGGAGTACAACATTAACACCAAATATTGTTAAACAATAGAAGGTGGGAGAGTAATTGAAGGATTATTAAAATAATATACCAGAGACTACAAAGAAGATGCTAAGTAAAAAAATGTTCATTTTCCCATAACAAATTCAAGATCGCAATGGTGTAAGACCAACGTTTAATTTGGTTCCGCCAAGATTTCATTGTTTGAACCTACAACGAACCTTGGAGCCAAAGTGCAACCATAGAAGGTGTTGTATTCCGCTTGAAAAAACGCAGTGCGCATATTGAATATGTTAAAGTTTGAATTCCGATTTTTTCTACAGAAAACTTTCAGCTTTCGTTCTTTTTGCAATTTATGGACGCTGAATCTATACTGTATTTGTGCAAAACATTACCATTGGAGATGTAAACAAACATCTCTGAGCATTTCATTATGCTCACTTAACTGAGACATTGATATGGGGCGATTTTCAAAACTGATTGAACAATGGTAATTTAATTTTTTGAATATATTTACTTAATAATAAATCAAAAATATATTACACAATAGACCATTTTATTCAAACTGATAATGTGTTTTTTGTCAGAAGAAATCGATACCATCTGAAATGGCATGTATGAATTGTCTTGCTATAATGTGTTATGGTATACTCGGTGTCCGCTCTCCGCATGGTATGGCTAAAATCAACAAACAGAATTATTAGGTCTCTCCGCAAAATTGTCATAGTTTCTGAACCGAATTCCGAAGACCCAAATAAACATCTTCTGATAGCCTGTTTTATCTCTGTAAACAACCAAGCAGCAGTGAAGCAAATACGTTTAACTTTTGAAGAAAAAATCTTTCTGAATGTAGGGTCTTTATTGACTCATCACTGTAACTCCTCACAAAGTCATTTCAGGTGGAGTAGTAAATCAGTTTTCCCAGGTTGTGACCCGACTAATCTGTGGGTGAAATCAAATTGATCCTCCTCCTCTCCACCTGCTCCAACGGTCCTCCTCCTTTCTTCTCTTCTTCTTAATCTTCTTATAGTCTAGATATCCGTTCCCTTTATTCCTTCTCTTCTTTCTACCTCATGCATATGAATGTAATCATTTTGCAAATGGTGGAGACCATATTTTGTGTCCTATAGTGCAGGAGGCATTGCTAATTCAAATTCTCTATGTCCGTCCGTGTATGTGTGGTGCTTGCTGTGTTGGCATAGGTGTATAGTGCGTGTGTCTGTGTTGTTGTGTGTGGGCTTTAAAGTTTTAACCTTTTTTTCAATTGCTTGTGCATGGACATCCCGTAATCAATTACCACCAAACTCAATTCATAGGTGCCCATAGAGACTTGCATGTCATGCTTTAGGGTTAACGGTCACATACTTAGGTCAAAGTCTTTAAAGGTCCCACTTTTGCAGAGAGTGAAAGTAAAGGTGAATCTGCAAAAGCAGGCGATTGTTGTATACAAGTGGAATGCAATGGAAAAATGTAACCCAAGAAAACTTGGCTCAAAAAATTTTAATGAATCTGGTCTAGTGGCCTGGTAAAGTTGTTTCAGACTTATGTGATGTAAATGAGAGCTAGACGATTTGTGTGTAGGTGTTTAGGAAAGATAGCGACAACATGATTTGTTTGTGTGTGGCATGCTATGTAATGTTTATGTGTGGTCTATGGATTGTGTATGGATGTATGTAAGTCACAATTATTGTTCCTGTGCATAGTCTATCATGAATGAAGAGGGATATGTAAAACCCCACACAAACCCCCAAATCTCTCCAGCACCAAGTGCAGGCGAGGTAAGAGAAAACCAATTGCCCCGAACGGGGAAAAGCCACCTGCCTCAACCCTGGTGGAAGCTGTTGATGAAACAATGGCAATTGAAGCGGACGCAGAAGACTTCAAACCCAACCGATGGGAAGGAGAAGGCCTAGAAAAGGCACATAGCGCTGAACAGATCGCCCCAAAAATTGGCCCAAAGAATGAGGTTGAAGGGGGATCGATTAAAATGATAATGCAATGGAATCACTGAGATCAGGAAGAAGTATATGTAAAAAATAAATAAAGACTCAATGACAACAGTACCCACAAATCGGTAGGCACATTATAAAAACAGTGAGCAGGAAATATAGATACCAGAAAAAAATGCCAGGATCACAAACATAGCTCTGTGATGTTGAAATATAGCCGATTGGAAAGATCCGATGGTAAGAGTAAATCCAAATCCACATACATGCCACTGTGTAACAGTTATTTATTATTTATCCAACACATCATTACATCGGTATTATAAACATATTACACAATATGATATATTAAATTTTGTTCTATACAGGAAATATAATGAAGTGGAAGAGTACTGGGAAATAAGCCGAATAAGGCCGGTCAAAGTCCCAGACCTGTTTCTTATATTGTTAGTTTAGAACTGAGTGACTTTTGGCTACGAAGTAAAGTAAGTCTTAAGAGGGAGTGTGGGTGATAGATCAAAATATGTTCAAACTTTATTTCCCATACTCCACAGTATGAAACAACAGTATATGGAGGAGTTGAGCAAAAAGGTCTCTCTAGGGCCCAAAACACTCAACCCCCCTTGGAATAATTAACACGAAAGAGACAGGGCATAACTATCAAGAACGCACAGAACGGGTACACAAGTGTAACACTTGTAACACCATTTCTGTTTAGACTAAAATCATAGTAAATACTCTTGGTTCCTGTAGTTGTCTGGCGACTCTTGCATGCATTTGTAGTAAGGTCTCTACAAGAAACAGGGATACCATTTGTGGACATCAAGGTCAGTAAATAGATATACACCACATGTGCTTGTGTAGGCCTGGAGTTTGTTTTGGCTAGAGTGACCTGACACTCTGCAGTCTTTCAATATGAGCAATGCCATAGTTAATTTTACATAAGGGTATATAGAGGTGAGTGCAACAATAACATGATTTTGTAACACATGGAGTATGTTACATGTACCTCTTAAATTTAGAACGTTTTTTTTTTTTTTTTTTTTTTTTTTTTTTTTTTTTTAATTTCATTATTTTATTGAACTTATTGTGCTATGTGTACATTTGTGTGTGTGTGTTGTGTGGCTGGCATGGTGGATGTGCTGGGTTTGGTTGGGAATGAAATTATTAAATGTTAATGGTAAAAAATGTGGTACATAAAAATTAAAAAATGTTTCAAATGTGGGGGTTTATGACGCAAACAACCAATTAAATGTACACGTTGGGGGGGGGGGGAGTTCATCACATGGAGGAAGTATGGTTATTTACAACTTATAAGTCCCTCATTTTCAGGCTCTTTTCAGTTCCAGTTGGTTCCGTTGACCCCCATTTTAGGACCATTTCCAGAGACCCTACTGTTCATGTCCAAAGCCACTTCTACCAAATTTTCTTCAAACCCCTTCAAAAAAGTAGCTGGGAATGAGGGAGATTCGCAATTATTTTCTTAAATGTTCTTGAACCTCGTTGCGGAGGACCCCATTTTTTGGGACTCCCCCAAAATCAGTCCCCCCCCCCGGTAACAGGTTTATTATAGTCGATTCGCGTTGATAAGTTTGTCCCCCTGCGGGGTTGGGAACCTATTCAATTCAGTCGGGGAGAGGAAAATGAAAGAATTCAAAGCAGTGGCCACACCGGGATTATTTTGGAGGAACACTCTTGTTATATAACCCACTCAACTGCAATAAGACATTTCGTCATGTATGGAAATGCCACAATAGTGTATTTCAGGCCTTGGAATTACTCACAATAACTGATTAACAGAAGTCCCTGCGCCTCATTGAAGTTTTCCCTCCGCCAAAACTGGTGGTACGGGGGTCACATATCAAATGAATCGAGTATTAAGAAAGCCAGAAAGCCAAAATTGAAAAAAAAAAGACCAAAAGTTGCCGGAGATCCTGGTTACTGACAAAATTTTGTGCGTACTTGGTTTGAAAGGCTCAGTGAATAATACTTGGTTTGACATTTGGTGGGAAGTTTTCCTTTATTAAATGGTTGCTTTGGTGGTGAGTTGGTGCCTGACAGGAAGGGGAATGTCTATGGAAATGCAATTTAGCTGTTATAAATAGATCAGGTTTTTAATAAATCTGACCTCCATTCTGGACCAATATATATCAGGTTCAAAGAGGCTGTAGTTTTACTCTACAGTTTTTTGAAATGAAAAATGGGGAAGATGTTCAATGGAAGAAAATTCATTTTTCTTTCAAAGTTTGTAAAAAAAATAAGGTGAGTGAGAAAACAGCAAGTAATGAGTACGTTAAATAATTTTGTTACTAATATCCCTGGCCTGGGCCATACACAAGCCCTTCCTAATCCTCAATGTCATCTATATTTACTGTTTAATCCTGATATACCACATACCTTAAGCAAAATGTGCAAATTAGGTTTTAACCTATATTAGTTAGTCTTGTAGCGTTTTACTGCCCCTGGTTATTGCATACTTGAATCAGTGGGACAAAAGACAAGTCAGTATTCCATGGTGTGCTGGAGTTGATGGTTGATGGGTGGGGTAGTCAGGTAATGGATGAATACGGTATCCAATGGGTTGGGTGAGGGTGGTGGAGACAGTGGTTGATGGAAATAGTGGCGTCCAGCAGGGGATGCAAGTTTGTTGCAGTAGTGGCCAATGCATTTAATTTGGAGCCCCTTTTACTGTATTTTGGTTTTGTTTGCTTTTATTACTGAGGAGATTTGCATCTTAAGACAAAAACAGATGATAGAATATTTCAAATATTAAAAAAAGAAAAAACCTAAAAAATTAAAAAAAAAAAAAAAATATTTTTGTTTTATAAACTAATAATTGGGACAATCAAGTCTATTTGCAACGTCTTGACTGCCATTAGCTAATTTGAGCAATTTCTGGGAAGCCTTGTACAATTTTTTTTAATTAAAAATAAAAAAAATGCATTTTTACATTTAGGTTTTTTGGACTACTACTGGTAATAAACTTGATTTTTTTGTTTGGCCTTAACATTGAAAAATTTCATGGCTATAGGCTTTTTATATCCCAAACATCCTTTCGGAAAAAAAAAAATAATACCTGACGATCACCGCACACCAAAAAGGTGGTAGCGTTATTTTACTTGTTCGATCTAGGGGCCAATTCCCCAAAAAAAACAAAACGGGTCCGACTCGTGATTTTGAAAAGTGGAAAAATAAAAATGCAGTTCGGGACGTTAGGATATGGGAATTGTCATTAATTGGTTTGTTTAACATCATTGCACAAAACTCAACGCCACACCTCTGAGTAAGCCACAGCATCTGAGATGCTTCGTATAATAAATTTTAAAACGATAATGAGATTTTTTGAGTTTAACATTGATGGAATGTTAGTCCATTGTGAACCCCAATGTAATAAGTATAGATTCCCCACTAAATCTGTATCATGTCAAGCTTTTAGGAAGTTATCGCATGACTTACACTAGGCATTTGACTTTGTCGTGCATTAATCAAAGACAAGTATCCAATTCAATTAGTGCTTGCCAGGGGTGGGAGAAGCTCATCATGGTAATAAAACCATCCAGAGAAATCAAGCTCTGCACCACGGACACAGACCAAAACAGGTCGAAAAAAAAAACTCGGAAGGGCAAATTGCGCGCATCAAAAAAGGGTTGGAGTAGTGGCAATGGTAATCAGAAGTCAAAGGTACCAGGGTGTTGTTGAAGGAGCACATTAGCTATTGCGCTTTGACATATTATAAAGAGAACTCCTAGCATAATTTGGGGCCATTAGGCTTATTGAGGCCAATGCACCAGCTGAGACATGTGCAGCCTAATCCCCATAGGGCAACTGAGGGCGCCAAACAAGGTTGCCAAACATGGGGAGCAGCCAGAAAAGAGTAGGAATCCAGATAGTAGAGTTTCAGTAGGATGTCCAGATGGAGTGTCACTAGGATATCCTTCGCTTGTACAATAAAACCAGTTAGAAATCAACTTTCGTCATTAATTCTTAGCGTCATTTATTCATGAGAAGAATTAAGGGAAAGAGTTCATATGTACCCCCTTTAAGATGCATCAGGAAAACAATTTGTTTTAATTTATGGCCTTGCACTAACAAATACCTTAACCCCTAAGGCCAAATTAAAAAGAATTTGTTACAGGTAGACTTCAAAGAGGTGGTTTTAACATATTGGAACTCTGCCAAGAAATTCCCATTATATATTAGCATCATTTTGTTTAGGGGGAAATTCAAAGTCACAGATTTTTCCTTTATATTTAAAGGGACGTTGGTATGGTGATCATACTGTTCTGTTTGCCCTTAATTCTAACAGGAGGAGAACCCAGGCCTGTACACGGGTGGCTACCCCCAATTCCAAAAACGGGTCAAAAGGTTACTTTTTGTTGAATATTTTGCTATTAAAGATCCCAAATAAGAACAATTTTGACAAAAAATTCACTTTTTAGGATGATGAAATGTTCAACAAGTCTCAAATCGAATTTAGGTGGGATGGCAGGGATAGGTCCAGGCTCGTGTAGCCAGGATTTTGAAAAAAAGAGGACTTTCCCCAAATTGCAAAAGGGGACTTTACAAAAATTTAACTCTTTTTGGAAGCAATATGAGCATATCCCCCCCTGCATAAGCCCACAGAGGGCCACAAAAAATAAAGGTATCATGAAACTTTCGTTCATTCTAGAACATCTCATTTTGACTTTATGAATATTTTATAGAAAGGGCCTTGCAGAAAGGTGGGTCAAATCTGAGACTGTACTCAAGTATTTAGAGGTGTCACCCATTCAATTCAGTTGAATAATATAACTACAAGGAAGAGCACCTTGTTGACGAAATAGACGCATGAGTGATGTGAAGCGGATAATATGTATAATTGATTTTCACCATAGGGCCCACTGGGTTAATTGTCTGCATCACAGACTTAATACAACAGCAGTTCCTAATAGCAAAATACAGGTGAAACAAATTAGTGGTGGGGTCTTAGACCTATATGAAATTTAATGACCATAGACACAATATATGGAGGCCTGTAAAAATTGCTTGTTTGCACCTTTAAAATAGCTGATTATTTCTTTATAATCCACATTTACTGATCCATTTCTTTAACAACCACACTCGAGGGTGTTTACTCCAGTTACTACCTTATTCGTAGATGCCCAGTGTCAGGAAATCCTGAGTCAGGGAATTTGATATTCCAAAGTCCACACTTTTTAAAATTTCAGCACAATTGAACCACCCCCTGATTAAATCCTGGTTAGTGCTTGTTTTGCTAAAGAGTGCAAACCACCAATTTGACAATGACATTAAATCTGTGTTAGTTAGTTAGTTAAACAAAGTTAAATAGGGTTTATTCACGTTAACGGGGTGGCCGGACACCTCACACTCAGCAATACTGCTTGGTGCAGGATTTATTGGAGCAAAAAAGATAATTGACTGATGCCCTCTGACGTCAATCACAGTTTCGGCGGCTTGGTGCGCCTAGCCTTTGGGCAACCCATGCCCACAATGTAAGGCAGCATGTGCTGGATTGGTCGCATTAGCTCTGCAGAGCTGACGCCATTGTAGGTGGATCTTCTTTTTCATTACCAGGGTAACCAGACACCTCCTCATAGATCAGGGAAACCCAATGGGGGGGTGACGGTTTTTACCGCCGACAACTCGGCCCTGGGACAGGTAGAGTACTGGTTACCAGGATACCAGTAGCAGGCTTCATCAGATCTGACCTGACATGCACCCAAAAAGGTGGATTTTGGTAGGGTACAAAAAAAAATAATTGAGGGGGGTTAAAGTAGTATGTGTCATAAATGTGGACACGTGCCATTTATCTGCAGTTTCGCTTATCAGTTTTGTCCACGCTTGACCTACAAAACATGTTGCCCCTGCCATGATATTTTGTAAACTCGTATTTTCATACAGGACTTTTGGATTTTTGGACAAGAGCAAGAATCTGTGTATTTTGCAAGGATCAGAAAGACCATGAGAAAGTCCAAATTTTGAAATTTGTGCAAAATTGAGAAAATAATGTATGACTTGGGGGTAAACCGACACTGGCACATTTTTTTCAACAAAAATATGAAATTCTTCCAATTTGCTCTCAAAGATAGTCTAGGACCTTGGAGAAGAACCTACTTTTCACCACAAAAAATAACAGAGACAAAGCTAGATGAGACATAATAGAGGTAAGGCCATCCATAACTTGTAGGCCAAAATTAGGTTTGTCGTCACTTTAATCAACAAAAGTGTCCACCACATGACAATCACAGACTTGTACTAATGATTTTCAACCACAAAGGTCAAGGCAGGACCGGTCAAACAGGGTCGTTGGGGTACATTTGGTGCAATTCCGTGACCGTGAGAGCAGAGAGCATCATTTCTCAGTGGATTGTCTTCTATGAAGGTTAATGAAACAATTAGCGGGGGGGCCTCGAGAAAGTGTGGGCGGAATCCAGGAGGGGGAAAGGGCAGGAAAAAATTCATTATAGAGGGGGTCATAATGAAAAATGCTTGATTGCTTTAAAAAGGTAACTGAAAGTGTCTTCTTGTTACAAGGATTAAACAAAAGGTAAGTTGTAATAACTCAAGGTCAGGTTACGAGGTTTGGGTATAAGACAAATTCCTCAAAAGTCAAGGTCATGCACCAAAGGTTAAATCTTTAAATATTGGCCACCGATTTTTTAAGAAATGTCTCAAATTGTTAACCTTTCACAGGGATTGCAACCAAAGTTAGGTGACCTCTATTGTATTTGTTTATATAAAATAACTTGAACAAACAAGGTCCACCCCATTGACCTTATATTGATCTGAATTTTAAAAAATATGTTAGAAGGTGCAAAATGTTTTTGTTGCAGTCTGAGGAAAGATGAACAATTTGAGCCCATTTGAAGAAAGAAATGGAGCCAATTATTAAGATTTAACCGTTTGTGATGACCTTTGACATTTGGATGATTTTTTATCCCCCTGGATGAAAAGCAGAAGAATGGGGATTATGCTATCAGTCAGGCGTCGGCGGGGCGTCGGTTCGGCATCGGCGTCGGCGTCGGCGGCGTCCAACACAATATGTGAAACGCGTAAAATGAGCACCAATCCAGGGTTATTTGTGTGATGGCTTGGTGGGTGGGATCGGACGCCATGCCTCACATCTGATTCGATTATGGGCGTGGCATATGCTAACTAGGACCTAATTTGCAATAAATTAAATGAGTTTATTTGGTGGTATTTTATCCCAACAATCTTGTGAACGCGATAACATGAGACACAAAAGGGTTATGGTGATGGGACTTGGTGGGTGGGATCGGACTGCCATGCCTTCATCTGAGTAGAGTATGGGCGTGGCCATATGCAATATTAGGTTACCCCTAATTTGCATAATTAATGCGTTAATTTGGGGTTGTTTTTTACCCCAAAAAAGATTGTGAACAAACTATCTGAAGATCTATAAGTCCGATTTTGATGAATTGAATGGAGGGGGGGGTGGGGATCTGTAATCTCGCGCTGATGAGGTTAAGGGGGGTTGTACGGCTTAAGGGGGTTGTTGGGTTTAAAGGGGGATTGTTGGGGTTTAAGGGGGGGTCGTTGGTTAAGGGGGCTTGTGTGGTGTAAGGTGGGTTGCCAGAGTTTAAGGGGGGTGTCAACGTAGGGGGGTGGTCTGGGTTTAAGGGGGTTGTCCAGCTTTAAGGGGGTTGTTGGGTTAGGGGATTGTTGGGGTTGTTAAGGTGGGTGTAGGGGTAGGGGTGTGTCGGGTTGTTTAAGGGGGGGTTGTCGTGACTTAAGGGGGGTTGTTGGGGTTTAAGGTGGGTGTCCGGGTTTAAGGGGGGTTGTCTGGCTTAGGGGCTTGGTGTGGTTTAAGTGGGTTGCACAAGTTTAAGGGGGGTTTCGGGTTTAAGGGGGGGGGGTGCGGGGTTTAAAGGGGTTGTCCGGGTTTAAGGGGGGGGGCGTTCGTCTGGGCTTAAGGGGGTTGTTAAGGAAAGGGGTGGCTTATTAAGGAAAATATCTTGACTGTGGGTAGTTTTTGACTTGCAAAAATTTGATATAACGAACACTAGATCTCTAAAACAAGATCTAGTGCTTCCGATCATATTGGTGCAATAATAAGAAACAGGATTGCACCAATTTGGTACTATTAAATAAAAAAAAAAAAAAAAAAAAAAAAAAGAAAAAAAAAATGGCCTGGAGTGACCATTCCTGATATATTGTACCGTAAAGTTGTCAATGCCAGGATCCAAAGATCACAACACCGTTAAGATTAGATCCTTAAAAAAATATTGTGAGGCACTGCTGTAAGCATTCATCTGCGGATGGTCACAATGTGTATTGTACGGATGTTGAACAGAGCTGGAGTGTATTTTAAAACTATTTTCAAAAAACATACATTGCTTCCCTTGCTCCAATTAAGGAAGTAAGATTAAAGCCCACATGAACCATGGTATGACCAGTGAGATCCTTGATGCTATGAAAGAAAGGGATTACCTTCTCTATAAGATACAAAAAATATTACCAACTGCCTTTTTACAGAATATGGAAGTCCGGCAAGAGAATTCAACAGGGATATTAAGAGGGCTAAGGTCAGGCTTTTAGGGAAAAAATTGAAGGAAAATAAAATCTAACCCACAAAGTGATGGAGGATTGCATCTCAAAGCACTTGGTTATATAGTACAAAAACCAAAGAGCGTTTCTCGTGTTGTCCTTGAAATAGATGGTGAAATTTTTATAACTCAACAACTGGTGCCAATTATATCAATAACTTGTGTTCATTACCACTGTGCTAGCATTTGTGGTTCAGCAAACTGCCTGCACTTGGGGAAATTTTGTGTGTGGAATCTGAACTTTCTGGATTATTATAAAGATCTGGGCGTCAAGGAATGATGTTTTCCAGGTCTCCTGTGCGAAGAGCGATGTGATTTTAAAGAATTTGGTTCACTCAATCCCAACCAAAAGCACGGGGGCTTGATGGGAATTCCTCAGAATTCTCAGAGATGGTTTGCAGATTTGTTAAAAAATCAACTAACCCAGTTATTGTGAAGTTTCTATTACAGCAAATGGTTGTTCCCAAGGATGTTAAAATTGGCACGGTAAGACCTTATTTAAAAAAAAATAGTCGGTCAGAGGGCGGTAATTACCGACCTGTGAGTATTTTATGCGGTTAGCATCAAAAATACTGGAAAGCAGTGTACATTCAACTGGAATCTTATTTGAAAGAAAAATAATATCTATATGATTTCAATCTGGGTTTAGAGGGGGTTCTCAACTGACATGTCTGTCTGATTATTCTATACGGATACATCCAAAACCACAATGTCGAATGGTAATTACAAACGGATGGTTCTGTTAGATCGCCAGGAAAGCATTTGACACTGTTGACCATGCCATTCTCTGCAAAATGTTCAGGAATGGTGTTCATCAGTGGATGGTTTTAAAATCTTTTTAAATCTTATTAAATGGCAGGCAGGAACACACTTGTAATGTGAAATCAATGTGATCTGATTCGCTCCTGTTTGTCTGCGTGGGTCCCTCAGGGGCACATTCTGGGTCCCAGTCTTGTTTGTTTCTTTGCCCATGTATGATATGGTCAGCAGGTGTTGACTGCACAACTCTGCTCTACGCTGATGACCGCGCCTTGCTGGTATCCGGTAGAGATCCTGATAGTATTGCTATTAACTTGGGTAAAGAACGTTGAGACAGGTTAGACAATGGTTAATGAACATTAAATTATCTTTGAATTTAGGGGAAAACAGGAATGCAGGTTATTTAGTACTAAACGAAAACTCGCAAATGTAAAATCTTTCAATGTCAACTGGTGATGTAACTCTGAATACAACTCAGAATGCAAAGTACCTTGTTGTAAACGTTGGATTTATCATTACCGGTGTGAAAGGGTTTGGTTGGGAAGTTCTTAAAAAAAGCTGGTTCTGGTTAAGTTTGTATGTAGGTATGCGGGATGTCTAAATAGTAGAACACAGTAAAGTTGCCTATGTCCCACTCAGCTTATGTCATTTTGAGTAGGCATGTCGGCTGGTTTTCAATGCGTCTCAAGTTGAAAAAAACCAGACTTCAAACAATTGCAAATAAACTTGTTATGTTTATTCTTAGAATTGAGCCCCCGCAGCCATGTGGGTCAAAAAGAAAGGGATAAAATTGGTTTGTTGTCTGTGAGGGATGAGGTAACCTAAATAAAATTAAACCAGGTTTCAAAAATATACAATGATATGTCACCGGAATATCTGAAGTAGTGCAATTTCAAACGTGTGTTGTCTACAGGCATAAATTACAGTACCAGGGGGTTAGGCCTACACAACTTTACTCTGCCAGAACTTATGGCCAAGCTTAGAACATTCTTTGCTTTTTCTCTGGTTATTCAACAATTGGAACGCTTACCAAAGGTTATTCAAAAGGGAAAGCGAACATTTTTCTCATTACAAAATGGCGTCAAAAAAAATCTGGAGTGAACAAACCTTTGCAGATGAATTGTGATCTGTTGTTATTGTCACCGCCGAACGAGTTTCGAACGGTGGACTATGAATATGGAGCAGGCGTCCGGTCGTCAGTCCGTCTCGTCCGTGTCGTGATAAAAAGTTAACCCATGTTGAACACGATTATATGGAGTTCCGTAAGGGCGACCATGATGCAACTTGTGGAAAGCAAGCGGGTTGATGAGTTTTGAACGTGATTAGATTTTGGGCGTAAAAAACTGCTAAATTAAGTATCTAATTTGCATAAATTATGAAATGTTTTTGTCAAAGGCCTTTTACAAGTTTTCTGGAGTTCGGGAAGGTGTATAATGATGTAATGTGGTGGAGAAGGAGGGGGCTGGAGTGTTCTCGAGCTGATTAGATTTGGGCGTATTTCAGGCGATTGAGTATGCAAATGATGCGAATTAAATATGCAAAAATCAGCTTAATTGCTATATTTTTGCAAACGGGACATCGGATACTCAAAATTCCTGTGCTGCATGAAAAATATCATGGGTCCCCATCTTTTTTGCAATATGAAAGTATGTGGATATAGGCGGCGTAGGTATGCAAATTAGCTAATACATATTCAATTGCTGTATCCTGAAACGTTACGTCGATATGCAAAATTCCCCTTCTCTACATGAGACTACTATGCCATAGGGGATTGCAAATGAAAGTAGGTGAAATATCACGTATGTATGCAATGACTCATTAATATGCATAATTGCTGTCTCTCTGAAACGGTATGTCGGATATTCAAAAGTCCTTCGCTACATGAACACTAGGCCAAGTGAGGGGGTGGGTGTTCGGGGTGTTTGGGAGGGGTGTGTGGTTTGCGGAGTGTGGGGGGGTTTGTGGAGTGTTGGGAGGGGTGTTGCTGAGTTTGGGAGGGGTGTTGCGGATGTTGGGGAGGGGGTGTTGTGTTGCAGGGAGTGGGGGGATTTTGTGTTGCAGGGTGTTGGGAGAGGGCATGGGGTGCATGTTGTTGGGATGGCATTTGCTCTGTTGGCAGGGGGTAGGGTGTTGCGGTTGTTGGGGAGGTAATGTTGTTTCGGGGTGTTTGGGAGGGGGTGGCGTGTGTGGGAGGGAGGCGTTTTACGGGGTATTGGGGTGGGTGTGGGGTGTGGGTTGGGGTGTTTGAGGGGTGTTAAGGAGGGTAGGATGTTGTGGGGTGTTGCAGAGTGTTGGGGAGAGTGGGGTGTTGGGGATGGGGTGGGGTGTTGCGCGGTGTTTTGGAGTTGTGGGCTGTGGGGGAGGGTATGGGTGGTTGCGGGGGTTGGGAGGGGTTGTTTTGGCGGGGTGTTGGGGAGGGTGTGGGTTTTGCGTGGTTTGGGAGGTGGGGAGTTTTGTAGTTGCATTTACCTCATGTTATTGATCGCGACATTCGGCGGGGACTTTTTTACGCATCGCTTAATACGAGTTCGCCTTTTTAATTTAATATTCCTCTTTTTGGTTGCCGTTCAGGTATCACCATACATGGCAATATACTTGTTATTTAAACTATTTTTTAAATTTGGTGTTGCGTGTATTTGTAAGGTTTTTTTTTTCTTGAACCGGCTTTTTCTCATTTGTCCCCTTTGTGTTTTCACTTGGGCCCCAATGGAAATAATCCTCCTTATAAGAGGCCTTTTTGGCTACTCCTTCGGTACTCCATGGTTTATAATCTATATCTCACTAACGTCAAATTTGAATTGGTAATTTAGTTGTGCAATACTTAATCATTATTCTTGCATTATTGTTTTATCATTTTAGGGTGCTGATTTTTGTATTTTTCAACTGTGAGTACTGATAAATCTGATGATGATGACTGTTTGTGGTTTAAGTGGGTGTCTCGGGTTTAAAGTTCTTGTACGGGTTTAAGGTGGGTTGTCCAGCTTTAAGGGGGTTGTTGGGTTTAAGGGGCGTGTTGGGTTTAAGGTGGGTGTCTTGTTTAAAGGGGTTGTCCGGGTTTAAGGGGGGTTGTCTGGGCTTAATGGGGATGTTGGGGTTTAGGTGGGTTGTCCGGGTTTAAAGGTGTTTCCGGGTTAAGGGGGGTTGTCCCGGGTTAAGGGGGCTGTTGTGGTTTACGGTGGGTTGCAACAAGTTTTTAAGGGGGGTTGCCAGGTTAAGGGGGGTTGGGTTTAAAGGGGATTTTTGGGTTTAGTGGGTATTTGCAGCTGATTATTTACAAATTTGTAACTGCTCCCGCCAGGGGGATTTAGTGGTTCGAGAACCGCGACTGTATTTATTTTGTGTTATATCTCCAAACCATAAGTTGTAAGTAGTAGAAACTATAAGCCTTTTTAATCCTGAACAAGACGAACACGTTGGGTTACCTTTTTACAGCAGTCCAAGCATTTGTCATTTTTTAAACCCCTGGTATTATGAATTTTTCCCCTCTCCTGGATTCCCCCACACTTTCACGGACACCCCCGCTAAATTTGTTCATTAACCCTTCAAATAAGGCAAATCCCCTGAGAAATGACGCTCTGCTCTCCACGTTCACAAATTGCCTACAAATAACCACTATGTGGATCCATGGAAATCTTCTCCGGCAGGGTGTGTTTTCTCGTGTTCAACATTTTCCGCAATGTCACTGCGACATTAATTCACCGGCGACATTAATCATTAAATCTTTCTATTTGCCCATAAGGGGCGCTGATGTGGGCTTAATCCTTCTAGGTGAGGGCTAATGTATATAAAAGCTTTAATGCAAAAATAAAATTTTGAAAAATCTTGCGGGTGCACTATTTTCCAATGTTGCCATGTTTCTCTAATGGAGCATGAGATATTTTAGGTGTAATATAGGCCATGATGCAAAGCGAAAAAGATGCTCGTATAAGGACCAAGGGGGCGCACCCCTGGGAAGTACATAATTCTTCCGAGATAATTTACTAAATTAAAAAATCAGTGTCTAACTACTCGTGTTCTCACTTCATATGTGCACATTCTCGAGAAATGAATTAAATGTCATCTCAATTATGCCCTGAAAATATCATGATACGGTGCGTAACACCATGATTCATTGACTCCCAGCGAATATGGGGGGCTTATTGATTAGTAAAATCCGCCGTTATGTGAGTCCAACACTTCATAGATTCCTTTTTCATCTGGAACTGCAGAGCCTTTGTTATATCCAGGCAACTGAAAAGATTGTCAAGGTGTTATACCATCACCCCGATTTGATTAAGCTATTTTCATGACGTGGAACACAAATTCCCTGTCCTCTTTCATGAATAAAATCAAGTTAGAGGTCTACTGTGTGTTCAATTTTCCTTGACCCTATATTTCATCAGTTATTCGAAAGGGAAACGATGATGAACAAAGCTCGTGAGAAAGAAATTGTTTGGCAAAC
>JAMKCH010068968.1:0-13075 GCA_023653785.1 Ophioderma brevispina
TACACATTTGCCCACAGACATTGTATGAAATTCATACATTTGGAAAGAAGGGTATCAGGGAATCCAATATGTAAACGATTTGCGATCATTGCAACATACTTGCTAATTCTATTGTTGACAAATAAACAAAATCGAAAAGATCATTGTACGTTGTGAATGCAGTTAAGTAGCACTACTCGATCTGCTGTCTTGACCCCACAACTCATCCAGTCAAACCCCATATGTGAGTCTTTTCTCATTATGATGTTGTAAGCTAAAATATGGATTGCATGGCATTAGATTGTTGCTGGCAAGTGTGACTTCCTTCTTCGTTGTACTTTTTGTTCTTTTATTTAAAAATCCCTTCGAATAATCTCTACTATATATGGTTTTCATGTGCACTATGATTTGTACATTGTTAAGTAATTTGATTTTTGTTACTGTTGCACATGTTGCTGTGTGAGTGAGGTTTGGCGGCCTATTCTGTATGTTTCTTTCCTTTTCCGCCAAACTGAAGTACAGGGAATAAAAAAAACATGGGTTGTTTATTACCAGAAATTGTTTGTACAGTTATCCATGGGCTATTGAAATACAATTTTGGAATTAAGGTATATTTGTGAAGGCCCTTCATATGAGACATTTAAGTGTGTCACTCATGTTACGCTTGTTTGAACGGGTGAATTAAAGGCTGACTCAGATTTTCCGATGATGGGCGCACTAATTTTTCAAACAAATCGTGTTTTATACTCATACATAATGCTTGTCCATATACTAATCATTGTGTGAAATAACTAAGCTCAAATAGAAGTCCTTCATATTGTAATCATAACTTTGTTTTAAAATTCCGGATCCGGTGTGGCAGGAGATATGGTCCGCCGGTTTCACAGTCCGGGAACAATGGTGAACAATAGGGCAATCGATTTAGTTGACTCTTCACGTAACATTAGTTTCACGCTTTATTCCGTTGTCGTCTATGGAGCCCGGACTGTGGTTCCTGCCGGACCATATCTCCTTTCACACCGGAATTTTCATTATACACGGTATCCTATGCACTGTTACACTGTGCATAAATGTTTACTACATGAAAACAAAAAATCCGATTCATCTCTAACTTTGGAATTAAGTATTTTAGGTGACTATCTTAGATCTAGATGACTATTTTAATAACTACACAAAAATATATTTCGAATTCTCTGAGTCAGCCTTTAATCTGCAAGTAATGTAAACAAAAAAACTGCCTCCATGTGTAAGTCACAAGCCAAAATGTCCAGAGATCTTGGTGCAACATGGAAATGAAGATTTGGTCGTGATGCATTCACATTTGACTTATATAAATACTTGGATTAACAGCAAACGAGCTCTTCTTCTTTGCGAAGAATGGTCCCCTTAATCTTCCTTTTATTATAATTGATAGCATTGAATTTGAAAAATTGAAGGCTAATCTAGCAAATAAAAAACTTAATTTTTTTTTACTTGTGAAATGAAGTTCTTTTTAGCAACTGGTTCTTAATTGGACATGTGTCTATTAGCTCCAGAGTAAAACACCCGCAGCACCACAAAGGCCCTCACCAGATGATCCTCAAGCTGTTACTAACCAAAACTTAAGATGCTATTGTTCACCTGCATCAAATAGAAACGTCCAATTGGGTAAGTTGTTATGATGAGGTGATAAAGGCTCAGCATTTAAAGAGGCTGAAAGCGTCCCCAAAGGTGGAGCAATTAATTCTGGAGAAAAAACATGATTCCATCTTTCTTGTTATCCTTTTAGCGTTTACATTACTGGTATGGAGTAACTCATAACACTTAAGTGACCAATGGGTTGATCACTCCCGTTCGTGCCCAAGGGTGGGGGGATTCCATGGGGACCCCACACTAAGGAAAAAACCACTTTCCCACATGTAAAGGTAATAAGACAACACTAAATCAGCCTAAAAATGAAGTTATTATTTGGGGCTGCAAATTAGGGGCAAATCATTGTTTTCAAAACACCGCGAAAAGTGTGCAAAAAATTCACAATAAAGCCTCACACGTAAATCAAACGTTTTGAAAACCTATTTTATGTTGATATCTACTCAGAAGAACCAGTACATATATTTAACACAAAAACTTGCAGTTGTAGACAATCTTGCAAAATACACGTCCATTTTCCATAGAAGTTTGTTACAGTTAACGGTGTAGTACGTCCTCAAGGAATTCATCGTTCAGCACTAAAGGGTCATTATTTTTAAGTGTATTGTTATTTAATATTGTATATGTGCCACATATATCAGCAAAAAAAGCTATGGTCTTACGATTTTAAAAATCTTTCAGATGAATTCCATTAGTGCCCAAGGGGGGGGGTCCAATAATTAACTTTCATTAACGCTTGGCGCCGATTACAATTGTGTTGTATGAAAAGGAAGGTTATTGAAAAGTCAGACAATTACAAAAACATTTCGGCGAAAAATACCCCGCGTAGTTTTAAAGCGGGCCAACCCGAAAACAATTTGTGGGGTCCATAGGAACCCCCCGGTCACTTAAGTGTTAAAATTAAAAGCCCTAACTATTAATGCCATGGAATGCAAAGAGTTGTTTTAATGTCATGTTTCAGCAACCCAAGATGCTACTTTCATGATTTTGTCAACCATTTGAAAGAAATTCCAGGTTTAATCAGATCCAAACCATGAAACTTTACACGATGTTTAATTCCAAAACGCAGTTTCAGGGTGTATTTTATTGTGTCCCTCTGTAGAAAATTGGAATGGAGAGGTCTTAGCCCATTTCATTAATTGCGTATATTTAACAAGACCGAGAAGTCTCGGAAGCTGCGAATGAACCAATAGCATGTGAGGATGTGGGAGTTCAAAAATTAATATTGGTCAACAAAAATGGGGCACTTTCGCCAGATAGATTTTGCTCATAACATCCAAGCAACAAATCATTGAGCCACTAAGATTAATACGGTAAATGACTATAAAATTCCCTTTCTTAAAATTACTACATTACAATACACCAAAAATTGTAACAAGGAAGAGGACATCACACAGCAATAATTCTGTTACCTTGGTATCAAACAGTTAAAATTCATGGTATTTTAATTCAAAAGCCGAATGTAAAGAGGCCGCACAACAATTGTGTAAATTTACTATAATACACAAGAAAAGACGAACAGAAAATAAATAAAAGCAATATTCCGTATCGCGAGCTAACACGTGCAAAAGATTATCCATATAAAATGTTGCCGACTTGGCTTGTGCCGAATGGGTCGCCGATAGTTGGTTGCCGATTGACCTGTCACGAAGTGTCCAGATTACGTAAACATAACAGCACGAAAAAAGCACTTTGTCGATTTCGCCTGGCGAACCTCGTTTATAAAATGATCATTAGACATACAAGAACTCGTCCGGGAGGGTTTGTTCAGCAAGTTTACCGTTGTGATGAGATTAAAATAGAACAATTTTCCAATATGGCGGTATGCATAGCTACGACGAAGTGATCGTTTTATCACAGTAATATTGTACAGTTCTAATATTTTTTACTAATACCGCGGGGATTAATTAGGAAACTTTGACCTTGTAGGTGCGTAGGTCGAAAACAGCGTCCACCAACTCGTAGTTTTTTTTGTATTGGTAATCAGCGAAAATAAGGCGTGTTGTGCAATGGAAATAAATTTACCGGACAGCTGTAACTGAAGCATCTAATGGATACATCATTTAAGTTACCGTAAAAACGAACGAACGAACGAACCGAACACATAACTAACAGAGTTTCTTGGCTATTTGAAGGAGCTTGCTTCGCAGCTCGAAAAAAAACGGATAGCGACTCATGTTTGTTTTGCTACCAAACTGAAATGAATTTGCTCTGTTCAAAACCTGTCAATCCCAGTGAAAATGTTTGTTGTATCATGGATTTTTTTAATAATATTCAATTAATATTTGTATCGTTTATCTTTTTTTTTGTGGTGTGTTGTTGTGTGTTGTGTGTTGTTTGTTGTGTTGTTGTGTTGTGTTATGTTCTTGTTTTTTGTGTTGAGGGAACCGCACGTAGTATGAAGTAGCTTAGACACGTTTTAAACATTGTCTGAAAACAGTTGTTGAAAGATAGTGGTGATCCCAATAGAAAAGGAGTAAAGAGAAGAATTGATCTAACTGGAAATCCTAATGAGATTTACCCACCAGAAGAAGTTAAAGAATATGAAGAACAAAAGGTTTTATCCAGGAACAAGCATACCGCAGCCATGGGCATTTCTGGGTAACGTGTTTGACCCTTTAATTAAATGGGCATTTCGTTATCCACACTCGTCCGACTTACCGAAAAAGGTGAGATTATTATATCATCTGAACCGTTAATTGGCCTTAGTAATCCAAGTGTACCTAATCTTAAGTTCAAATCTTCGATCGTCTCTGCAAAAAATTCGCAATTTGTATTTCTGTCCGTAAAAGGTACGAACGTACCAGACATAAACACAAACGCAAGATCGGGATAACTTCTCAAATTTTGTGAATAAGTTTTCTCAAGGATATATATGTGAACAATGAATAAAACAGAAGGTGCTGGAATCCAGAAATGCACCTTAGTCCAATTCAATCATTCTACATTCCTTTGGGCAGAACGCATTAACGATGTGTAAAGTTTTGGTAGGGTGGAACCTAGGTTTAACTAAACTTCCTGAAAGGGGTAAAAGCTATAAATGATCTGACTGCCTTGGCAATGTCGATTAAGTAATTAGATTAAGGAATCATCAATCTTAAAGATACATGAGAAAATTCCCAGGATATCCAGATATGGGATAGTAGAGAGTGAATTTATGGGGAATTCTTACTTGGTATTGGACCACAATAAATACTTTTAACGTAAATCAAGGGCGATTATTAATTGTAAGATTATCTTCACTGTCCAAATATCACACTACCGACGACTTCTTTAAAATAAAGGTTGGAGGTGAAGATCTTCTTTAACTCTGTTTACCCATTTGCTAGTAAAACCCAGGGTTGCCAGATGATCTTAGAAGATCGTCAAACACATACTAAGATGTACGTGTGAATATTTGGACGAGTTAAGATTAAAACTAATACACAATTGGAGAGCACAACTTCCAAAAGGGATAAATTAATTGAGTTATTTAGCAAATAAGATAAAGACTGTACAAACGATATTTGACCCGATTTAAGCATACTCCCTTACCAAGTTTGGTATCGGCATTTTCCGCAAATCCGGGAAGAAGTTCGGATTTTTAAAACAACAAAGGATGCTAATTTTAACATATAAATATAGAAATATCAACTTTTCCATGAAATTGTATATGAATCATTTGCAAATTAACCACAAAAAGAAACATTTTTGAAAAAGCGATAAGTGTTGAAATCAGTGGTTTTTGCCTTCAAAATAATACTAAAATCGTTGGCCATTGTCAACTCAAAGAATTTAAAGCAATTCGATGCGGTTTTCGATTTTCACCTCTACCTGAGATTCCTTTTAAAGCGAATCTTGTTTTAAGATCGTTGCTTATATGGGGAAAATTTCGGCATCACCGGATGCCAAGTCAGATGGCATCTCAGTGCTCCACACTAAACGTGGAAGGTCTCACTAGGCCAAGATAAACATCATAGAACACCTCACAAATACGCATAAAGTCACTGCAATTCTCATCCAAGAGATACACGCAACTGACAATTCCATTCTGAACATTGCGGTACCACCTTAGCTGCACACAACGAGAGCGATACCACGGGGATTGCCACCTTGCTAGTAACTCAGCCAATGGAAACAAATTGCAACCATATCCTGCAGACCCAACCCTGGAATTGGGCACCGACCCAAAATGGCAGGTGTTCATGTCACCAATGTCTACAACCACCTAACCATCGGCTTCAAGCAGATTCTCTCCCAAACATTTATGTGCACCTGCAGTTACGCTGGCGACTTTAATAGCCATCGCATTACCTGAGGGTTACAGGAAAACCAACCTGATGGAGCTACACTAGGAGGACATGGGCCCTCAAAAAATCGAGACACCTCACGACCCAAGCAACAGACCCTTTCAATTCTGGAAGGTGGAATACAATCTACAAAACCTGACCTTGCTTTTGCAAACATGGACCCCATCTCCATTCACCGTACTGTTCTAAGACAGTTTCCGAAAGTCCCAACACAGACCCATCACTGATCGCTCAGGGAAGCCTTGCCAAAGCCTGTGTACCAACAAAGGCCAGTGAAAAGGTGGTGGAACTTCCGCAAGGCAGACTTGGATCAGTCAAGAACCTGGTGGATCAGGAAGTGCCCAAACCCCCGACACCAACCTCCTCCAACTGGACATTCTTACACAGCACTGTGTCAACTTCTTATTAATATAGACAAAGAAAGACCATCCACGGGCCTGCCGTCGCCGCAGTTATACCCCATCTTGGGATGAGGAATGTAATACTCTTTACAATGATTTCCTGAATTCTGAACCCCGGGGAAAGAAGCTCATCCAAGGCTTCAGATCTGACAAACTGCTGGACAGGAAACGCCGGAGCTGGGCGGAGACGGTCCAAGGAATCGACTTCGCCCACTCCAGCAGGAAGGGCCTGGAAGATATTAACACCGAATCACGGCAGAAATTTCCAACCATCGGAAATGTCCAGTGACGGCAAATCACGGCTGAGCACCTCCCTGCAAATGGTCGTTTCAAGAACATGAATAAGGATACACTCGCTCTTGTGCAAAAAAGAGATCACCAACTTGTCGAGCCCCCGGCGTTGACGGTCAACTTTCAAAATCCTTTCACTAGATGAGGCTTAACTTTGCTATTCAGCCAACTAAGAGGGAAGGCCCAGGCCCTGATAACATACCAGCAGAGTTCCTGATGCAATGGGGCCCACGATGTAATGGCTCCAGGAGTTCTACGCATGTTGCCTACCAACCAGTCCCTACCCAAGATCTGGAGGAGAGCTCCATCATCGCACTCCCCAACCAAACAAGCCTGTCGACAACCCTAAGAACGACCGCCCAATATCACTACTACTCCTTGAGAGGATGATCCTGGCCCGGCTGGAGCCCGTCGTCCGTCCCCATCTGCCTGACGAACAGCAGGGATTTTTGCCGTGGTCCGGACACTGTCCTCAGATTGTAAACTCTATGATTTGAGGAAAGCTTTGAAAAGCTCCGTAAGGCAGGCGTCATTTTGGTGGACCTTACTGCATACGACACCGTGTGGCACCGGGCCTGACCTCAAGCTCGTCAGGACCAGCCCGGGTCGTCACCATGTACAATTCATATGTTAAATGCTTGCCAAACCGTAGCTTTATTCAAGACCAGTGATTGGCAGAGGTAGAGTCGACTGCGTCGTCCTGAGGACGGGTACACAAGGACTTTAACTGGCTCACATCATGCTGTTCAACTTGTAGAGCACGATTACCTCAAACAACCATCTATAACAATATGGCTACGCGACGATCTTGCCCTCCTCCCCTCGGACCGCAGATGTACAGAAAGTAGAAAGCACACTTACTAAAGACATGGCCCTACTTGCAGCTATATCCAGACATGGAAAGCAAGACCACCGCTACTGCCTTCCAACTCAACAACAGAGAGGCTCATCGCCAGCTTCAATCAACCTCAATGGAGCGCCCTCTGCCCATACAATACTACACCAAACCTACTTGGGAGTGAAGCTTGCGGCCAGCTACATAACGGCAGCACTCGAGTCCGTATGCGCCAAGGTATCTTCGAGGAATACCTCCTGTGCCGACTTGCTGGCTCTTCAGGTGTGCCCTGCCAGCCCAACGACCCTACCCACCTATGGCCTTGGCTGGTCTACAGAACTGCTGAATATGCGCCCCAGCATGGTTTTGCTGCAACAGCTCTACACAAGAAGCTGAGCACAGTACTCAACGAGACCTTGAGAACCATCACGGGCTGCCCTCCGTCCTACTCCATCTGGAAATTCTACCAGTGCTTCAGGCAATTGTACCTGCTAGTACTTAGGGATTCATGTGGAATGCTGAGACAACCACCACGCATAAACAGTGAACAAGGCCCTGATGGACAACAAGCACCTGCTGCATAACACTGTCAAAGATTCACACCATCTTGGTAGACAGAGACTGTGCTTCGCCGACCTTTCTGCGACATGCGCAAACTCTCCAGTTCCCTTTCAACATCTTACAAGACATGCGGAATATGCCTGGCTAGCTACCCAAGACCAGATCAACTTCCTATTACCTAAGACAGAAATACACCTTGGCACGCAATCTCCCACGCAAGGAAAGGGTCACCTTAAACCGGATTAGCACAGGACTCGGTTGCTTCAATGAAGATATGCAATGTGGTTCTCCATCACAGACTGCGGATCACATTCTCAATGAGTGCCCGACCTTTCGTCCACCGGTGGACACAGAGTTCTCAAACCCCACAATCAACAGTGAGTTGGCTCCAAGCTTACCAACATAATTAGCTGCTGCCTCATACGCAAAAGAAAGAATGAATTTATGGGGAAAAGTAGTAGCCTAAATTGGTCTGCAATATTTGTTTCCACAAGGACCTAAACCTATTCACACAGATAATAAAGAAATACAAGGTGCCAAAAAATACAACATCAGAAAAATATTAACATTTCTTGTAATCAATGTTGCCTAAAACCATGTATGATTGAAGGCTCAATATCCCTCCATCAATTCCCCGTTTAATCAATCCAATATGCGTCCCTCAGATCCAGAATACAATCATTAAAGTGTAAAGGGTTGTAAATTTTAGTTAGGCCACTTTCACATGGATATATGGCTTGAAGGCTGACTCAGAGATTTCCCGATGAGGGCGACACTTGATTTTTAAAACAAAAATAAGTGTTTTTGCATGTACGTTAATGAATTGTCATTATACTAATTTTATGTAAAGAACTAAGCTCAAATCGAAGTTCTTCATATGAAAATCACAACTTTGTTCTAAATTCCGGACTGGAAATTTTGGTATACACGGTATATCCTGTGGCAATGTTCTACGGTGCATTAAATGGTTTACTGACATAAAACGAAAAAGCCCCCCCGCCGCCGCGATTCATCTGAACTTTGGAATCATCATTAGAATGACTCTTCTGTAGGTCTAGAGACATTTTAATAAACTACCACAGAAAATATATTTCGAAATTCTGGACTAATCCTTTAAAACAACCTGGTAAGACTATGGCGAAAATGGTTGAAAAGGCGTTTGGCATTTGGTTACATAATTCAAAAGAAGTGTCAAAGATTAAATTATGTTTTAATTCCATTGTAGTATTGATTGTTGTAAAAAGCTATTATTATCTCCTGCTTCATGATAAATCATTACACATTTGAGCATTGCCTTCAAGATGGCTGGTCCTCGCCGGTACCATCAAAGCCCTTATTCGCCACTAAAAGCACGTGTTATGTGTTTTGCATATAGTGAAAACTACATTCAGATCAGAACCCATGTAGAAACCATTCGTTGTGTTCTCGCAATTTCATCCTAGCCGCTACCATTAAAAACAAGGATGATTACAATAAATTTTGACAAATACCAGAGTTTAATAGGAACAGATGCAACCTTGAAAGGAGAAGACAGCAAGAAGTACACTTGACTCCATATCTTTTAACCATAGGACAAAGGATTGCGTTGGGCTGGCATCCCAAACCACTCCACCAGAGGAACTACCCTCCTTGCAATATGATTCTTCCAAGAAGGGTGGTCTACTAGCCTCCTCTGCACTTGGCTTGTCAATCAGCCAAATAGGTTTCCACAGCTTCACGTGCTCATTACCCAGAACCGCTTCCCAACCATACACATTTGAGAGGAGGCCGGTAACCTTTAGTTTCTGACAATGTAGGGATTGGTTTCTTGAGAATGGCGTTTTAATTGCCTTGCGAAGCTCAAGTCGAGAATATCAGAAAGTAAAGTGAAGAATTATAATTCGAACCGAATGAATCAACGGAGGATTGAGATTATTTCTTGACTAAGGGGGCATGGCGATCAAGACACAGGACTTTGATGGACATTCATAATCAAGATTATATAAGTCATTCAACAAGTCAGTAACCAAGATGGAATTGGGACATGTGCTATGAAGGGTTGACATCAATGTCATTGGTTTAATACTTAAGTTTTAAGAAATCATTTGCGTGTTTGTCTAAGGAGGCAAAATCAGGTAGAACTCACATTATTTGTATACAGTAACTGACTGATTCGCGCGTCGACGTTGCCACGCGGTATCTATTATAACATATTTTGCCATACCACGCGGCTTTATCTGGGTGTTACGAGGATGAATGGTGACAAGGCATGAACATCCAGGACTGACGGCAGGATTCATGATAGCTCTTCACAAGTTCATTTAACATCAGCATTGTCCGTAGAATTATCTGATCCATCTTGATCATTAGGTCCGTGCTAAAAGACAAGGGGCCAATGGCTTTAATTTCAACATGAAGATATAGTATTCATATCATGGGGCTGTTTCAGAGAAAGAGAAAGGACACAGGTAATGATAAAATGACCATCAAATATTGAAATCTCTCCGCGCTCTCGTCGAATGCCCACTATAGAATAACCAAGCTTTCTGTTTGTTTGGTTATTTGGTGTATCAGCATGAAAAGTACATTAACAATGCAAAATAAAATAAAGCCAATTGAAAAGTATCATACTGAAAAATATACAATCCAGAAAGAAATATTAATAAAACTGGTCATATAAAAAGTACTAATAAAGCCATTATTTGGATTGAATGTGATTGAAACACACTGACACCAAAGCTGATGACAAAACCCAGGAGGTTAGGCTTAAGCCTGCAAACAACACAGAAAGATGTGCAACCAAATGTCACAAAAGTCCGTCTCTTTTGATTGATGTGCTTTGATCACCATGATTAGGGTTTATAATTGATTGTTAAAGGGGTTTGGCAAGTTCCCCTCACTGGACTCGTTTCCAAAGAAAGTTTCAACCGTTCTACAGAATAATGCTATTATCTTAAATATTATGCCGCAACCTGTCGATGGCCTCCATGTGTACAACAGACATGGGAAAAAGACATGAGGACAATTGTATCAGTAGTTGACTGTGAATTTGGAGGAAAGTAGAAACGAAAGAAAGGAAAAAAGAAAAGAAAGAGAAGAAGGAGGAGAAAAGAGGAATTTTTGCCATGCAAATGCCCAAATTTCTGGCATATGTTGTAGGACCACGGACAAATCATTAGTGCCAATCACACAAAAGTGAAGCATTGAGAAATTCCCCACACCAAGGCCAAAATGGGTCTCATGAGAATCTTAAATATGTTGGGTGGTAAATAGAAAATAATGTCACATTTCTCGAAAAAACATGTCCACCTTACCAAAACCCGTCTAAAAAATGCAAACCAAAGTTTCTTTGGTCAGAGCAATGCCAAGAAAAATTTGAGAAAATCAAGTCTATCTTGATGAATGCACCAGTTCTAATTGCGCCAGACTTTCCACAGAAACATTTTTTCAAGTTGGCAGCGATGATGTGATGTAGGCTGTGGTGGAGCGCTCCATTGGAAGGCTGACGAAGATGGTGTGGATCATACTGTTGTATACTTCTCTGAAACGTTTGACAAAAAGACTATTATTGAGAAGAGAAAGAGTGTCTAGCATCGCTATTGTTATTGCAAAACTTTTTTAAGCGCCAGTACTTGAGTAACAGTGCACCCAGTTCTTGTGTACACGGATCACAATCAGATGAAAAACAGAATCAGAGATGTAAATGATTTCTAACTGTACAGAGAAGTGTTTTGAGCAAAAATGTTAGCTTGCCGGACTTGAACCGACAACCTCAGATTCGTATACTCATACAGCGCTCTCCCAATTGAGCTAACAAGCTAGAGGCTGGTTGAGCAGCGGAAGATCAACTCTATAGGTATTAAGTCCGAAGGTATCCATTGCTTTCCTAAGGAAGGCATGAGAACGATATATATTCACATATAAAATAAAAAAAAACAATATTTTTGTCAAATTTTCCTTGTTATTGGCAGTACTAAGTAGTTAAATTTCAAATAATGCTCTTATATAAAGTTTATTATTATTCTTATTATCAAATATTTTCAGGTCCAATTTAACGATGCAAAGGAAATAATGCGGGGAAAGGGGGTATTTAAGAATGTAATGACAACAATGATGGTTCATTCAGAAGAAGAAAGGGAAAAAACAAAAAGGTAAACCAGTACCACGTGAGGATAGGAGAGCACGTGAATGGGGCCTTGAGATCGGGGGGAGGTTTACCTACTCGCATTCACAAGGGCATATGTACCAATTGGAGATGGATCGGTCAGTAGTAACGAATGTGTATGTCCTTTTCTAAAAGCAGGCGAAGTAGTTCTAAATTAGCTGTTTTACTGTTTTGCTTTAACAATGGTCAACATGTCATTACAAATCGGATAAAGGACATGTATGGTATTTATGAAGGAGGAATTACAATTTTGGTACGTTTTTAGTATTAGTAATAAATCAAAACTTCATAGTCAATATTTACGAACAGGGGTCGAATCCAACTTTCTACTTAAGATTTGAACTTGACTATGTGCAAATAAATCAACAAATTAAAGGACCTGTTAATATTCATTTTGGTTCCATAGTATTTTACAAACTAATGAATTCATATCAAAATAGTGTAAACCAAGGAATACTTGCAAAACGGAAGTAGAGCTTAACATGTGGTTAAGATACAAAAAAGTAACTGTTAAATTCGGTTAATGAAAGAAAAGAGTAGTTGTTATTGAGATTGAGACCCATTTTAAAGACTTTATCTTTTTCTCTGTTTACTTTTAGGAATCCGGTTTCACTTCCAGTGCGTTCATGGACCCCAATAAATTGCCAAGTATGTTCAAGCTAACTAAAGGCATCAACAACAGTAACAAACTCCCTTAAAGGGCCAAAAACTAATAAAATGGGTTATCCACAAATGACCTTCTTTGCTCATATTATATATTCTGCGCACATAATACAGACACAATGGTGACCCCTCCCTTAGCTCATGGTTATAAA
Source organism: Ophioderma brevispina (assembly GCA_023653785.1). Lineage (NCBI taxonomy): Eukaryota > Metazoa > Echinodermata > Ophiuroidea > Amphilepidida > Ophiodermatidae > Ophioderma > Ophioderma brevispina. Next base: position 12,945 of record JAMKCH010068968.1, read on the forward strand.
TGTTTTGGCCCCAGATTATATATTTACTATCGATGCCAACACGCATGGTCTGTTTGACCCTGTCATCGTTAGTCATCAACACTTTGGTTAGATGTCGTCCTCTTGTGTCATGCACACTGTAATTAGGTAAC
>JAMKCH010068972.1:0-47201 GCA_023653785.1 Ophioderma brevispina
TAATTTCTGTGAAAGATCTAAATGAATTCTCCCACAGAGGATTTGTGAATTTCAAATGCAGTTACCCATAACATGTTACCCATTTGGCTATTACTTTTGAATCCATACTCCCACTGTGCCTGAATCCATCATACGAGAGGTGTAGATTTTAAGCTCAAAAGCACATAAAATGAAGCTCTTTCTACTTTCCTTTCCATGAACATGCAAGAGTCAGTTGATACAAAAGACAAAACAAATATAGCTGCTGTTGAATTATGGCTTGAACAGCTGCTTTCATTTATATATAGAAGCATTGTCATTTTCTTGTCTCCCTTTCTGACACCTCTCAGACAGTTAGAAGCCAGTGCAAGGGCCTTAAGTGCAATTTATTTTAGTATATCATCAGACATGGTATTATCACTTGTCTACAAGACTATCACTGTCTGTTTAGTATATTTAACACTTAGTGGGCAGTGTCATCTGCATGCTTCCTGGTGAAGACCATAGGGGGTCAATGCATGGGATCCACCCTTAATACAAAACTGGCACCCCCAGCAGGCTTTTTATGATGTCAACATGGAGCAGGAGCCAAAAAAATGGCTCCTGGTTCTACCACAAAACCAGGAGCTGCTTTTTCAGGACCAGGAGTCATTACATTATTACAAATGCTAATAAACACAATGATACCAATTATCATAACTTTATTCTGCTTATTTTGAAGTCATTCTGCTTCTTACACCAAGGCCAGGGGTCCGTTCGCGAAACTCATACATAACTCTACGTCTATACTAACTCATGCGTATGTCCTACAAAACAGAACTTTTCATACCAGTTACACAGTGCTTTGGATAAATTGGTCCACTCAGGCATGACATATTATGCACGTAGATTTACGACTGAGTTTCGTGAATGGACCCCTGGGCACCAAAGTAGGGAAAGAACCGGTGCCTGCAGGGTCCAATATTTTCTGCCCCACCGGGTACAAAAAGTCAGGGACCACAGGGTGAAAATCACCCAGCACCTAGCTAAAAAAAAGCCTGGTACTTAGCTTAGTGATGGGCAGGGACATATAGTGCTGCACAGTGAGTAGCATCTCGGTTCCGGCCACTAGATAAGGAAAAAAACACTTAATTCTGGTACAATTATTGAAATTAAATTAATGCCACAGATGAAGTACTAACAAATGATTGTTCAGATGTGCAAAAATACAACAAAATGGAACAAAAAGTAGAACATCGTAGCTGCTTTCTACATAATACATTTTAAGGTAAGGGGAGGGGTGCTGATGTTTGCACTCTATATAGAGAAAACACTCTAATCAGGCAGATTTGGGCTAATTCCATTCCCCTGCTTCCTGGTTGGCATTACAATCAATGAAGTGGTTTTGAACTTGGAACTGTTTGAGTGAAGGAAGTATGCAAGCCCGAAACCTTCCTCTTCCGCCACCTGCGGGAGCCCCTTGAAACTGTGATCAGACATCCAAGACATTCCATCTCCTTAATAATTTATCTATGATTGCGATCAATAACAGGTCCCTATTCGAGCCGTGACCTATGGACATACCATGCACAAACATGTGCGACTTCCATATATGGAAGCAAAGTATGGATTTCTTTCACTCAATTTGAGGACGACATTTACTCAAATTTCATAATTCATTCTAACTTATTTGTAAATGGTTGGCCATAAATGGACCAAGAAATAATATGAATCAATGTCTCAGGTATTTGAAATAGGTTTTAGCACTCAACATGTTTCCTCAAAGGAACTTCAGGTGCATACCTGTGGGATACTTATGCTGCTGTGTTGTGAAGAGGGTCAATTTACACTGAAACACATTTCTTCTCAAATGTTGTTATATTTTCAACTTTTATTATCAAACAAAGGAGAAGACTATTGTGCTGGATTTTGCATGTGTTTATCTTTGCAAATTCTGTTAACAAGATTAAAAAAAAAATACTTTTTTATCTACTAAAACAAATTCAATCTCAAATTTGGTTAAATTCACCACTTTTTTGATCAAAATATAACAAAGAATATGAACTGTTGTGCTGTAATTCGCATGCTTTTATTTTTGCAAATACTGTCAAAAAGGTTTAAAGGTGCTTGTTCCGATTTATGTCTATTATGTTCTCTACTTGATATGAGAGCCTGGCACCTGCACATACTCCCCATCAAGTACCGTGGGAAACAAACTTGCAGTTTTGTTGGTAGAAGCAATAATGTGTACTAAAAAGCCCTATTCAATACTGTGCTAATATTGATGGTTAACCATTAAAATTTTTTTTTTTTTTTTTTTTCCACCTGCGGGAGCCCCTTGAAACTGTGATCAGACATCCAAGACATTCCATCTCCTTAATAATTTATCTATGATTGCGATCAATAACAGGTCCCTATTCGAGCCGTGACCTATGGACATACCATGCACAAACATGTGCGACTTCCATATATGGAAGCAAAGTATGGATTTCTTTCACTCAATTTGAGGACGACATTTACTCAAATTTCATAATTCATTCTAACTTATTTGTAAATGGTTGGCCATAAATGGACCAAGAAATAATATGAATCAATGTCTCAGGTATTTGAAATAGGTTTTAGCACTCAGCATGTTTCCTCAAAGGAACTTCAGGTGCATACCTGTGGGATACTTTATGCTGCTGTGTTGTGAAGAGGGTCAATTTACACTGAAACACATTTCTTCTCAAATGTTGTTATATTTTCAACTTTTATTATCAAACAAAGGAGAAGACTATTGTGCTGGATTTTGCATGTGTTTATCTTTGCAAATTCTGTTAACAAGATTAAAAAAAAAATACTTTTTTATCTACTAAAACAAATTCAATCTCAAATTTGGTTAAATTCACCACTTTTTTGATCAAAATATAACAAAGAATATGAACTGTTGTGCTGTAATTCGCATGCTTTTATTTTTGCAAATACTGTCAAAAAGGTTTAAAGGTGCTTGTTCCGATTTATGTCTATTATGTTCTCTACTTGATATGAGAGCCTGGCACCTGCACATACTCCCCATCAAGTACCGTGGGAAACAAACTTGCAGTTTTGTTGGTAGAAGCAATAATGTGTACTAAAAAAGCCTAATTCAATACGGTGCTAATATTGATGTTAACCATTAAAAATGAGAAGTTTTTTGTTATATCTTGGAAATGAAATGGAATTTGAGGAAGGCCCAGATGCAGGGAGGGTGAAATTGAAATTCCACAAAAGATGAAAAAGGTTCCAACTTCTTGTGATTATTTTGATTTAAAAAGGTCACAAAATTAAGAAATTATAACAAAAAGGTCCACTTGGGTGGATGGGATATGTTCAAAACATCCAAAAAGCACCATTTTAGGGGGGTTAGGTTTAGAGGGTTAGGTTTCTAAAAAAGTCCACTTGTTCGAAGATCCGCACCCACCGTAAAAAAAAATCCTGCGTACGGCCCTGATTTGAGGGCTCAAATTTCAGGACGACAATGAGAAAAATAAGGCCTTTCATCTGATATCAAAACACTTTTGGCTAAGATTGTAGATCATCTGCGTAGTCAAGGTCTGTGAGATACTGACTTTGGTGATGTCTAGAACGATTGACCGTAAACTCCACCTCTGATAAATGTCCCCTTTTAAAAAATGTCACACCAAGGGGACATTTATTATACATACATTACTGTATTTTGATTAATTTTGTTGTTTTGCCAGGCTTGCCTGTCCTCATCTGGGATTTCCTAGCAGTTTTTAAATTTTAAGAATTGTCTGTTGACAGTGGTGTATGACCAATGCCTCCCCCCCCCCAGGGGCCGGATCCAGGAATTATCAATAGGGGGGCGCCAGTCCCTATTCGTTTTTATTTTTTTTTAAATTTTAAGACCAATTTTTTTTTTCACGTAGGTTCGAAATTCCTGAGACGGGGGTGGGGGGGGGGAGTGTCCGACACCTATATTTTTAAAGCACAGGACCCAACAAGCATACCATAAGAGAGTAACCAACCCCCCCCTGCTCAAAATTTCAAACCAAGTGAACACAAATTGGGAAAATTTTACAGCATGGAAAAATTTTACAAATTGGGAAAATTTTACAAATTGTGTCGGCAAGGGTGCCCACAAACACAAAAGGTCATTTTCCTAGATATACAGGGCGCCCTGTGTGGCAAAAGGCATCTTACAAGGCATCTTTCTACATCTACAAGGCGCCCGGTGCCCTTTGCTCTGCAAAAAATATCCGCCTATGCCCCCCCAAAATCCGCCTATTCCCCCCAAAAAACCAACAATCGGGAAGTGGAGCAAAACATGGGAAGGGAAAAAATGGAGCAAGAAGAGAAAAATAGAAAGAGGGAAAGAGAAGAAAGGGGAAAGAGGAAGAAAGGGAAAGAGGGAAGAAGAGAAAGGGAAAAGGAGAAGAGAAAAAAGGGAAAAAGAAAGGGAAGGGAAAAAAAAGAGAAGAGGAAAACCGAAAGAAAAAGGAAAGAAAAGCAAAGAGAAGGAGAAGACAAAGAGAAGGATAAGGTTTAAACAGAATGATTATTGTTGCTTTAAAACTAACAGAATTTTGATGGTGAAAGTTGTGCTCTGAAACACTATTTTACTGCTAGAGATTGGCAAACCCAGGAGCCTCCGGGACCCCACCAGGAGCTCTGAAGTGGGGCCCGGGACCCCATCTGTGTAGGTCTTTGCAGCTAGACGCTTGCACATAATATCCCCCAAAGAATGCAAGTACAGAATCGGGAAAAACTCTTGGGTCTTAACCCCCAGAAGTAGTGTCAGGTCTGGTTATTGCCCCGACTTTGAATCTTCATGCAAGGGTGGGTGCGCAAATTGAAAAAACACATTTTACGAATAGAAAAAAAAAAAAAAAAAGTCATAAAAAAATAAAAAAATGGACTGCATTTAAGTAAAAATTGAGTTTACAAACAGAGTAAATATCGTGTAAGGGGTTGATTGTCTAGTGAATACAGCGCATTTATACTTTTAAAGGCACTTTTAGTGATTTGCTAAATCAGAAAATTATTTTTAAAATACATTAAAAAGCAGCATTGTGATTTTGTAAAAGCAGTTATAGGTATAATTTCCATTGTCGGATTGCTAAAAACCTTATCCCCAGAAGAACCAGAATTTACCTAAAAAGTGGTCAAATGTGGTTTCTGAAAAAAGGGATTTTATTATTTACCCTGTGATATTTTAGTCATTACGCACTGTTGGCACAATTTCACACATTTGCCGTACAACATTTGACTCATATCTTTCTGTCAATTTGTTTTAGTTGGAAAAACAATAATATGAGAATTCTACAGACTATCTTCATTTGAGCTACTCCTTCAAAATTTCAAATATTTGCTCTTTGGGTGGGGTGGATCGCTGAATAGTGGTGGATCACTGGCATTGCCTTTAAAGAGACATGAGGACATTTCACAGAAAAGTGCCCTCAATCTTTTTGAACCCAGTGTTTTTTGCATATTTGGAAATGCTTACCAATGTATTAATTAGATCACACCTGAAGTGAAAAGCAAATACACCATTTGATGTAATAAGATGAGATTTAGTATTATCTCGTGTGCACGACGGAAAATCAAACCATGGGGTTTTACATATGGATCACTACGATAGCAAAGAAAGTTTGTAGCTAGTTTTCTTTGGGCTTGTTTGTCCAATAAAACCTTTGAAACGTTTTCGGTAGGTGGTCTACAACCGATCATGAGCAATGAGAGAAATCTATATCTAAAAAATTCTCTCACTGTAAAGCACTGATTGTTTTCTTCTTTAATTTATTTGGTTCAAGCTTTTTCTTTCCTCTTTTGTCACTTTGTCATTTGAAGCAAATATGGGAATGCTACAGACACATCCTTCAACAAAAAGTATACATGCAAATTTCAATATTTTAACATTTTCATGAGATACTGATAGTAGAAGCTTAAAACATAAACGCGTTGATTTTGTCAAGTGTTTTTTTTTTGGCTTACGTTGCCAAACCATGACATTCAAATGCTTTGACAAGATAACCAATAGTTTGATGTCTGAAAACAATATTGATTAAACTTGATTCAAATGCTATGCACCATTAGCATACACGGAAGACACTAGCAACAAAACTGGTAAACTTGCAATGTAATAAATAGCAAAAAATAAATCATGTGTTTTTACATTCAAATCACTTGGGATAAACCACTGCCCAAAAACGACAAAACATAGGATCTTGGGTGTTGTTTGTGGGCCAGGTACCGTTCAGATTCATTCCAACTGCAGATTTATGCAATGTTAAAGACACATCAGTGATTTGCTAAATCAGCAAATCGAAAAAAATCATCAAAAATCAGATTTTGTAGGTTTTAAAAAGCAGGTATCCTAACTTACCATGCAATGATAAGACCAGAAGGCAACCTAATAAGGACAGAATCGGAGATTGAGTCATTACTGTCCGAACGGACATTATACACTGTAAAAATTAAGTGTTAGGTTTGAAAGTTATTAAACACTGACGCGTTTAACGAAACACAAAATTAAAAAATACCAACTTTTTGGTCAAAAGGGTGGGTAATTTTCTGTAGACCACTGCTCCTATAAATCGCTTAAAAAGCATTGAATTCAGCATCGTTTTTCCCATTTTAAATCAGAGCAATGGCCATTTTTAACATGAATGCCTTAACGCTTTTAAAACACAACATTTGCCAGCCGTTTCAGGAAGAATAAAAACCAATGTGTTTAAGAAGTTAAAACCATAAAAAAACCAAAGGCATTAGAAGCTTAACACTATGTAGTGTTCAAAATATAAACACAAAACGTGTTATTTTAGTATCTAAAAACTTAGGATAATATCGTTTTAAACGTGTTAAAGGTGTTCACGTTAGAAATTTCAAATTGTCTGAAAAATGGGAAAAACAGCGCTGAATTTCAGATGACTGAGTGATTTATAGGAGCAGTGATCCAAGAAAATACCCACTTTTTGACCAAAAAGTTGGGGATTTTGTATTTTGTGTTGTTTCGTTAAACCGCGTCTAGGTGTTTAAAAATGTTAACATAAACTAAACACGTAATTTTTACCAGTGTACAACACGTTTTAATTGAATGGGCAATCGTATCTTGGAACACTGCCGTTTCTTCCTTTTCTGTCAATTCTGACAGCTGGAAAAGGTAACTTTGAGAGAATTCTCCGGACTTATCCTTTCACTAGAAGCTAGCTATTCCTGCAATTTCAATATTTTTAAATCACTGATAGTTGTCTTAATGTTAGTGTGGTTTGTACCCCCAAAATTCCACCAAAGGGGGGCAACATGTCCTCCTTTGCTTATTATTTATTTATTATTATTGAAAAGGTCCAAAATTAGGGAAAATTGAGAAGAAAGTCCACTTTTGGTGATGAATATGTTCAAAAAGTCCTCGAAAGTCCTTGAAATTTAGGAAGAAGTGAGTCCAGTTCACCAGTAAGACCACTTTCAAGTACTGCCACCTGCCGTATGAGATTAGAAATAAGTGCAGGACCTCATTAAAAGTTTTAGTTAGTCCATTTAAATGTAGAGGTAAGAGGAAATATTTTAATGGCACAGTAGAAATTTATGGTAACCATTACAAAGTATAGTAATGTAAGCTAGTAAATAATGTGACATTAAATAATGTTTCAACACTAAGATCGATTGGATGTTTCATTTGAAGCATCAGACTGAAATCCCAGAAATATTCCATTTAAATGTTGTTATTTGACCATAATTACCTGTTGACACTACAAAAATATTCTTTATCACAGTACTGGAGAATGCATTCTTATATCAATGCACATGTACCACAACTAAAGTTTTTATTTTGCCATAAAAAAGTGGGCCAATTGTCTAAGAGATTAGCACAAGGTGATTGACAAGTCCTTCTGTCATTAAACAGGACCATTGTAGACTTTGAATGATCAGTTTCCAGTAAGCCGATTCTGCAAAATAACTTTGTACCATAGCCACAATATGTTTTGTGATGGCAACAAAAGGCCTAGTCTCCAATGCCTGGGTGGAACCATCACCCCTATAGATTATGTTGGAGTCTCACGTAATTTGAAATATACTATAATAGTAATAACCCCAACTTAGAATATTTGTAATCAAACTGTAAAGAATCTGTTTCCAAATGGATTTGAGTAGATGAAGGTGTCTAGTGCCAAGGGGGTGAAGCCCCATTCAAAACCAGTGTCCGTGCTGGCGTGACAGTTGAATATGACACGGACTAAATAATTATTAGTGTAGGGGTGTTGTATACACACCCATAATGTCAAGTCGATACAAACAATCCGCAAAATATCAGTTGGTGGATGTTGGGTGCTATTGGGTGGCATTTTGTTATACCCATGGCCACACAAGAATGAAAAAATGACACGTCAGTCGTTCTTGATTTAAATAAACCCACTCAATGAATACATCTTTTCACCTAAGGACGCATTGCATTATGAGAAAAAAAGAGTATCTGAGCACAATGATCCAGGTACACTATTATTACACCTGGGCCACCTCTAACACAATACATTAATTTGTAATCACTACCGCTTTAGTGGATATGCAAAGTGGCACCCACCGTATGTGGCAGAAGCGGAGGAAAGCCATGCTTTCTATTGTTGGTACTCTAGGTTTTCTTTGTGGTAGGCAAAAAGAATGCGAGCACGTGAATTCTAAAGATACGTTAACGTGGTGCTTCTATTATATAGAACATCTTTGTAAGTTCTACCAAAAAAAAAAAACGCGCCAGTGCACGAGGGGAAATAGCCATTTTCTTTTCAAAATGGCATCCCAAATCTCCCACCTACCTTATTCTAAACAAAACCATAATTGACACAAGCTTTCTGCTTTTTTCAGGCCAACAAAGTTTTCCAATCCATACTAAAAATCTTAAAAATCATGAGATTTACGTCAAGGAAAAGAGTGATGATCTAAAAAAGACTCAACAAATGGCATCTATAAATAAGTACCGGGGGGAATCTTGGTTATTATGGATACGTCTTTCCCAACGTACCCCCCAGAGATACATGCGTGTGTGCATACAAGGACAACATGCTAACATTTACAGGTTAAACTATGATAGTTTATCTCTACGATTCGTCATTGCATATCGAACCAGAGGAAAGCGACCGCAAATGGCACCACAAATTAGTTTCTGTCAAATGTTTGCTTTATATCAACTTCTACTGGAGTTTTACTCCCCGGGTTTTCCCCTACCAGTAAACTGTCACACATTTGTTAGATGTATTATACGCCCCACTTGAGACATTCAGAACAAAACAAAGTCCCTTTTAGCGCTTTTTAGTTGACATTTCAAACTGATTCGCTTAAATTCCTGCCTTGAAAACTAACGAACTCGAAATAGATCAATGGGGCTCAAATGTGAGATTTCGGATTGTGATTTTTTTTCCTCCCACAGATTAAAAACATGTAAATTAGGTACTCAACAGCAATTGGTTTTTAATTACTGGCAATACATGTTCTATGCTCTTAAGATAATCAAACGATATGAGAACACTTATATTCACATTTAAACTTGTATAAGTTTGATTTCATGAAATGCCTCTATTTAATTAGATTACTAATTCCCCTACGTTAGTTTTGTTCCCTACAGCGTGCGTCTTCCTCAAGAGTATAGCCTTTCCTATACCGCCGAGGACAACATATCTGTGTGAACGGTTGATGATCCTTTGAAGGCATATGGCTCCTAATTTGCATGTGTTACTGAATTTTCTTGAGAAAAAACAAAGAACAAATAAAACCACAAGGTAACTGCAAAAGCTGAAATTAACATCAGATAGATATGGTAAAATTTCAGGTGAGGATGGATTAAAGGGGCCAGGCACATATTGAAAATACATCGTCCTCTTGGGACCGCTTGTTTCGCCCTGCCAGTTCGCGGTTTGTGAATGATTAGGGGCCTCACATGGCCATTGACTTCAAATGAGGTCATTTTTACATTTTCAGGTCAAGCCAATTGAATGCAATGGTCTCTGTGCCCCCGTCCCTACATCGGTTAACTAAGTATTTTAGAAAGTCAAACTATTCCTTATTTTAATCTTGACTCCATCAATAATTTGCCACCATTTTTATCTAAATGGACAAACTTTTAAAAATATTGACCCTTGTACAACTGAAAATTTTACCTTTTTATTGACTTTTGCTGTTTAGACTATAACTCTTAATTACATTGTAGATAGTACAAAACTATACCTTTCCGGAATACTCTTGTGGTTAGAAAAATAAACATGTTGGATCCAATTTAAAAAGTTGACCCCTGTAAAACGTGTCTTGGCCCCTCTCTTAAGGCACTATTGCTGCACTTCTTAAAGCACACTCTCAGTGGATGTGCTAAATCAGCAAATCGAAAAAAAAAAAAAAAAAAACTCATCAAAAATCAGATCTTTGCATGTATTCCTAACATACCCTGCAACTGATAAGACCAGAAGCAACCTTAATAAGGACAGAAAATCGGAGATTTAGTCATTACGGTCCGAACGGACCACTTACTACACACGTAATTCAAGGAGAGGTCAAAATCTTTGAGAACTGCCGTTTTCTTCCTTTTCTGTCAATTCTACAGGCTGGGAAAAGGTAACGTATGAGAATCTACAGACGTATCCTCACTTTGAGCTATTCCGGCAAAATTTCAAATATTGTTCAAATCACTTCCTCGCTAGTGTCTTTAAGAAATACACATGTCAGGGGTCCCTGTCAGTCTGTCATCATATTATCACTCAAACCTTTTGTACTTGAGATGGGTACAAATGTCTGTAGCTCCTGGGTTAAATGTGAGCAGGAAAACATGTAACAGTGACTAGATTAAGTCCCAATCTTTATCTCCCATATTGAAAAGATGTTCAATCTATGGTGACTGACTGAATGCAATTTTGCTACTTTAATGTTGGACTTTGTGCCCAATACTATAATATACCGAGTTGGTACAAACAGTCATTTTTTTATATAGTCTGATAACAGGGTAATGAATTTTGGGCCTTTGGTCAAACTGAGCAAGAAAAGAACTCTACATTTTTACCAATTGAGTAAAATTAATTAATCATACATAGTTTATATTCTAGTTGCTTCTACTAGTGGCAGGTAATTCATTCCACACATGTGGGGAACCACGGTTTAATAAGAGTGGATTGAAGCATCTTTATCATACTTTTTGCAGACAAAAGGGTGGTATCATAGCACAGGGTAGACACACAGGCACATACTAGGGACACACACATACACAAACACCACACGCACACACACACCACACACCCTCACACATGTGCGCCCACACACATGTGCGCCCACACACATGCACATCAGGGGCGGCGCTAGGGTATAAAATCATTAGGAGGGGCGAAAATCACAGGAGGGGCCCGGACAAAACAGTACAAAATGAAATAATTTTGGTTAAGCCCCCGCATTTTTGCACAATTTATTGCATAAAACTCCTGTTTTCCTAAATTTTGTAACTCCTCAGAGGGGCTGGCCACCCCTGCACCCCCTGGTGCCACCCTGATGCACATGTGCACACACAATGCACCACAGCCACAAAAAAAACACTCATCCATTTCCTACCAAATTGGAGATAGCTCAAAAAATCCTCATTATACCTGAAACCAGAATTTTGAAAATATGATCGAGTATTGTCATCTATTTACACAGAGTTCTTTTGAGTGAGTGGTGGTATTAAAATTCAACGCCAACTCAACACAATGGTGTTATATCGTGTCTTACTTTGTCATTTACTAACATTAAATATAAAAAACATCGCAATATTAAAACTTCATTGCAATTCAAATTACAATTAACAATTACAAAAGGATACACATCATCAGTGATGAAACCAGAGCATCACCTATCCATGCTATAAAACAAGATAAACCAACTAATGGCAAAGATACACTTAGAAACATGCCTTCAATAAAAACAAGTTCAAAAGAATTATTACTGATAAATTTATAACATACACATCATAACCGATGACAAGGTCATCACCATCCATGTAACCACAAAAACTTTTTCAACTTCACATACGATAATCGACATCACATCAGAACATGCAACATGAGATCCCCTTTACAGACTAAATAGATGGTCTCTACATGTACATTTTATAAATGGCTCCATACACTTGGGCATTTATGCCCAACTGATAGATTTTAAATTTACATCACATTATAACAGTACAAACCCTAATACAAGCTACTAATTTACTCTTACAAAAAAAAAATAAATAGGTGGTCTTACCTATACAAATGTATTGATAAATTGGGTTTTGTTTTTCATTTTAATGATTTAAGCTACATGTACTTAAACGAGTAATACACCAGAACATCTTAAAAGACAATTACATAGTCGATATCATCACACATTTATCATATAATCCTAAATTTAAAAATACCACCCGTCTGTTCAAATAACGACGAGTTCCCCTTTTAGTTAGTCGCCTTTTACGACATTCAGGGAACCCACGGGCAATTCTTAACCCCGAACCTGCAGGGGGCCCCATTTAGTCGCCTTTTACTACATGCAGGGGAACACATCGGGCCAATTCTTAACCCCGAACCCGGCAGGGGCCATATGTTCCTTTTATCATGATATTTATTGATGCTGTTGCTAATTTAGTTTATTTTTGCATGTTGCCAACTTGAATGTATGATCAATTACAATGAGCATCATTTGTTTTTAAAGTTGTCTGGTCTCTTAAACGACTATACATTCATTTTGTTGCCAGTAAAATGTTTACATTTCGCAAGAACTTTAATTTGTGGCACTCATTTTTTTAATTATGTAATTAATTGCCACAATAGATGTGTGACATTAATAGCAGGCAGCAGAACAATAGATGTGTCAGTCACAATTCCAATCCCACAATTGCTGTGTGGTCACTTTTAATAAAGGTTTAACTCAAACTTATTCCACTTCATAAGAACTGTGGTTTATAAGAAACTGTTGGTTTAAAAATTTTGTAATGTCTAGAGCAGGTTGGCACCTTGTTTGCCTAGACCCCATTTCTACTGATGCCCTTGGGGCGACCCCTAAAACATTTGTCTTCGTAGAGTCAGGTACTGACTCCTATAGTGCTGATTAAAGTGCTGTACTCAGAATTTCCCGTCGCACTCATTTTTCAACAAATCGTGTTTTTTGCATATACATATGCTTGTCCATATACGAATCCACTGTATGAAAATAACTATTACTAAGCTCCAATCGAGTCTTTCAGATAGAAAATCACAACTTTGTTATAAAATTCCGGATCCGGAAATTTTGTATACACGTATCATGGCACTGTTATACTGTGGCACTAAATGTTACTCTGTCATGAAAATGGAAATCTGATTCATCTCTACTTTGAATTAAGCCTTTTAGTTCTAGGTGACTATTTTAAATACTACACCAAAATTATATTTCAAAATCTCTGAGTCACCCTTTAAGCAGTCTTGTTTTAATTGGTAAACAAAAGGTATATTCCCCTTTTTTAGATAGTGTAGGTACCTTTGCTGTCTGAATTATTGCAAATGAACTCTGTGATCCATTTCCCCTTCTCAAAGTTACCCTTGGACCCTATTTTAAAGATCCTGCAAACCCAAAAGGGTTGTGATCCCCAGGTTGGGACACTGGATTACAGGGTTAGATTTGTGTTAGTCCGGCGTGTAACCAGACCTGAGCCTCTGAGGGGGCAAGACTTAAGAAGTTTCCCCATTTTTTCTTTCAAGATGGAAGAGATACACTACTTCGAACTGGGCACCCACTAGTAGGGGATCCATGGGCGACATATTTGAGGGAACCCTACTCAAGATACACTAAAAGATTTGAGAAGTGTTTTCGGACAATTCGAGGGTGACAAATTGTCAGTTGGTGGAAAGTGGATTTTAAAGGGGGAATTACCTGATTTTCCTTATTTTTTTTAAATATAGCTTTATGAAACCATGTGCAAGATCCACTAATTTAACTAAATGGTTTCATAAGTGTTTTATGTCAATTTGAAGGTGTTGCTTTCAAAAAGACACCTTACAGAATCACCATGTTGGTGCAAAGTGGCTTTTTAAAGGGGGAATTACCCGATTTTCCTTATTTAAAAAAAATAATATAGCGTTATCAAAACCATGTGCAATATCTACTAATTGATGAAAGGTTTAAGAAGTGTTTTATGTCAATTTGAGGGTGTTGATTTCAAATAGATACAATACAAAAATCACCACATGGTGGAAAGTGGATTTCAAAGGAAAAAGTAACCGATTGTCCTATTTTTTAAAGAGCATATCAAACAATGCCCAAAATCCGCTAATATGACTAAAATGTTAGGATTTGTGTTTAGATGTATTTTACGGGTGCTGATTTTTTTATATACACCCTATAAAATCACCCCACGTTTTGTGGAAAGTTGATTTTAAAAGGGGAAATAATCAAACTTTCAACAGAACAAAAAGGCCTTGTGGCGTTGGGCTGCCTTGATATCAGGTTCATGTTAAAGTTTGCCTTAAAACTGGGTCATTAGAATTAAAGGGCACTCTTCTATTGACAAATAAATATTAACTTGTTAGTTGTTATGCTGGGGGGGTTTTTTAAGATTTTGTTTACTTTTTCTGCTCCAACTAGTGTCCTTTATGTGAGGAGCTTTGAGTTTCCAAAGAAGAATCATATATTTTCATCAGTTTCCAGAGTAAAATAATGTGTTTTTATCATACTTCAGGTAATTATCATTTCATGTTTACCAAAGTTAATAGTAAATGTAAGAAAACTGTCCGAAAACTTGTTTTAGTGTTACAGTATTTATATTATTTAAGTGCTTTTTAAAGTGGGTTGGGTTTTAACAGCACAACCAATGTCTTTTTAGCCCCATCACAATATGGCAGGTTTTAGGTTTTACAAGAACACTCAACTTTTGTTGCGACCCCTATTAAAAAGGGACCCACCCAGCTTTTTCACGCACCCCCATCTCTAAAGAAAATGATATCCCATCGGACAAAAACTACACTCACTTCACCAGCTCATTATCTGTTTACATTTGCAAATGTTAAACCATTATTATTTACGACAGTGAATGAACTGTTACATTATTTCAACGAACTATTTTCCCGGCTTTTAAGAGAACATTCACCTACAATCATAATAATTATCTTGAAATGCATTATAGAATTCAATCATTTCAAAGAACAAACGGCAATGTAAAGATATGATCCAAACAGTGACGTAACCAGCGGGGGAAGGGCAAGCAGCCCTAGTCAGAATTTTTCCCTTCCTCTTGCCCCATGAAGATAAATACAGGTTCATTGGGAGTAAATGTTCCCCTCTGAAATGCTCTTGCCCCTGCCTGCTTCCCCCCAAAATGAAAATGCCACCCCACTGGATAAAAAAATGGATCTGAAAAGGTTCCAGCGCTTGCAAAATAAAGCTGCGATTTTTGGTTGTTTGTATGCGGTCAACTATTGTCAATTTTTGTTTCAAAAAGGTTAAAATCATTAATTTCCAGGGCAGAATCAGCATGAAAAATGCATCTAATTAGTCCAAACAAGCCTAGTCTTTTGCTGTTATTCTCTTAGATGACTTTCCAAATGACCTGCATTGGGATGCCATCTCTAAAGCCACTGACTGTGTTATGGCCCTTGCCGATAGGATTGAGGAACATATAGATACAAAATCCTGTATTTGTAGACTGTCTCTTCACGGACAGGCTCCATCATATCTTACTGGTGGTTTAAATCTGTTCTGTGTTGGGCAGTAATTCTGACGTTACTCGTACCAAGCTTTAATTGTTTGGTGACAGATCTTTTTAAACGTCCCTTGGTCCCAGGTTCGGGAACAATCCACATCTCCACGCATTGTCTTTAAATCGGCTCCTCTTCACTCCTGAAAACATATTTTCTTAATCTTGCTTAAATTGTTAGTTTTTTTCTTCCATATGCTGTATGTCATGTTTTATTTTTAAGTATTTGTTAAGTATCTGTTGTAAGGCACTGTGTTCTCAGTAGTAGAGCGCCATATAAATGCATTTTATTATTATTATATTATTATTACTTACTCTGTGAATAGACACTATCTTCTACAGCCAATCGTACACTCTTAAAAATGCCTCGTCAATATGATTGTACATTATTACCCCTCATGACTGAATATTCATGAAGCATATATGCTATTTCATTGGCTGTTCCTATTACGCGAGCTATTTCCCTAGGGAAATAGATTGACTGTTTCCCTACAACCTCGTCTCCAAACAGTGAGGTGTGATAGGCCCGTAGCCAGACCTCGGAAAATTAGTGTGCCCTATTTCCCTCTAACCATGTATAATTTTTATACTGTTTTCCTAATTAAAGTTTGACTGAAAAATCTGGTAAAATCAACCAAAATATAGTCATATTTGAAAAGATTCTGGTCAAAATGACCTGTTTTCTGTTCAAAAGGATCTTTTTCCTATCCAGTCTTTTGACAAGAAACCAGCGTAAGATCATTTTTACTAGATGGTACCCTTAGTCAAAACTCTTTTGACTAAGTCATTTTGACCAGAATCTTGTCAATAGGACCATGTTTTGGTCGATTTTACCAGATTTTCCAGTCATATTATTGACTAGAAAAACAGTGGTAAAATTATATTTGACAAGACTTTTTATGAACGTAGTACTTTACTCACTTACTCACTTGTCTTCGTATATACCTCTTTCACACAGTTTATTATTTTTTTTCACATTCAGAAATCACTACATAGTATTTCTGAGTTCAGAGGCAATGTAAACTTGAAGGCCATAACATAAAGACAATTTTTACAGTTCTATACCTTTTGTCGGTGGTGGTGGTGGATGGTGGTGTGTGTTGTGTGTGTGGGGGGGGGGGCACTTCCACTATAGTTACGCAGAATGTGGCCTCCGATAGACCCTCCTTTTTCTCACTGTTTTTGTGTATCAATTTAAAACCTTTTTGTGGCTGCGTCCGTACTTTTACCCAATAGCCCCCTTTTCAAACTTCAGATACTCATAAGCCCTTCATTTTTTTCGTTCCTGCTACCCCTTTGTCTTTCACAAGCTTCCATAAAAGTATCCACTTTTTAAAAAACATTGTAACATCCAACTTCACATTGCACACGCTTGCGCACATTTTAACCAATTTTTTATAATTTCTTGGCAAAAATTTTTATAATTTCATGGCAATTTGAACTCTGGAAGAGATGCACTTTGCCCTATTTGAACTTCATGTTGCTACCTCAATGGCCCCCTTCTTAAAGTCTCATGCTGGATGACACCCATTCTTATTCAGGCGCCACTTATCAATTTTGCATGCAGCAGATTTGAACTCAGCACCCTCGAATGACCTAAAACAACCTCTCAGATCTTTATGTATCTTGAGTAGGGTTCAAACTTATTTTGAGCCTTTTAGGCTTGATTGATCCCCTATCACCCAACACACTATTTATTCCACCCGCTTTCTCCCTTTCCCGCCCTTTTCTTATCTCTGTTCCCTTCTTCTCCTTCCCCTTTCTTCATTCGATTCTCTTCTGCTTCCCTTTTTTTTCTTCTCTCTTTTTCCTTTCTCCTCCTATTTTCCTTCTCTCTCCTCCTATTTTCCTTCTCTTGTCTTCCCCTTCTCCCCCCTCTTCTCGTCCACATGTTTTTTAGCTTCTTTCTCCGTCCCATTTTAATGTCCGTTTGCCACTCTGCCCCCCCCCCCGCTGTTACGCCACTGCTTTTAGTGTTTGTTAGGGTTAAGATTTTACTACTGCGTGCCTTGCAAATTGTACTTTTGATTACTTGATATGCATTTGGCTTGGTTAAGGCTTCAGTTTGAATATGATCAGGTTAGTTAAGATTGAATGCAGTCTAAACATGTACGGCACATCTTTATCGTGTAGTATCTCAAAATTTTTCCTTGACCATATGATTTAATTGTTCTTCATGTAAGGATTACCAAGAATACCCTTCAAATGAAAACCAAGAGTTGGAAGTAAACAGTTGCCCGGTAGCTGCTATATTATGGAGTAGGGCGACGAGGAGCTATTATAGGTATTGTGGTCTCTATAGTAAGTCTATTAAGATTATTTTCTTTAATTAAAACTCTTCTGGTCATACAACATAACCACAAATTGTAACAAACAAACCTTATTTATTGTTCAA
Source organism: Ophioderma brevispina (assembly GCA_023653785.1). Classification (NCBI taxonomy): domain Eukaryota; kingdom Metazoa; phylum Echinodermata; class Ophiuroidea; order Amphilepidida; family Ophiodermatidae; genus Ophioderma; species Ophioderma brevispina. Next base: position 18,039 of record JAMKCH010068972.1, read on the forward strand.
ATAAAGGGTCAATCTTGTTGAGCTAACTTCTTCCTTTGGGCTTAAGTGCAAATTGCCAACCTTTATTTGCATGCCTTTCAGACAATTAAGTCTACCACTTAATAAAACAGGTAGCATTTACTTGAGTTATCTCTTAAGACTTCTACTTGAATTATTTTCACAAAACGAGTAGCAGCTGAGAAAAAGACATAAGAATATATACATATTTATTAACACAGTGTCTAAAAAATTAATATTAAACAAAACTAGAATTTCACGGTTCTCGGCTTTTGCGCTTGCTATATTCAAAGAATATAAGCTGTGGGCCGCCCAACCTATTTTACAAATTGACCTCACATGACCTTTGACATTGGCATGTGACCTTTTACCTCATCAACATATGAGGGATTCCATGGCGCACCTATGAAACAAGTTTGGTTCCAATTGAACTTTAACTTTTCAATGGAAGTCAATTTTACATTTTAACCTATTTTTCAACTTGACCTCACATGACCTTTGACCTTGGCATGTGAGAGATCTCATGGTGCACCTATGACACAAGTTTGGTTCCAATTGAACTTCAAACTCTTCAATTGAGGTCAATTAAAAAAAATAACAAAAAAAAAAAAAAAAAAAACTGTACATACATACACACATACATACACATGCACAACAGAATGCAAAGTGATGGTCCTGCCAACTATAGCTGGCCGCCCACAAAAATATTAACTATAACTGCTTGGTTTTCAGCCTTGCAAAACTATATTCAATAAGTATGGGTGTGACACTGTGAGCTCAATAATCCCTAGATGACCTTTAACATTTCACTTGGCCTACTTTCCTCCTACCTCTTTGTGTTATTAAATTAAAGACACTATTAGTGATTCACTTGGAAGAGTCAAAATATTTGAAATTTGCAGAAATACCTTAAACGTGAATTATAAGTCTGTATATATACTTTTCCAACTGAAGAATTGCCAGAAAAGGAAGAAAAGGCAGTGTTCACAGATATGAATCGCTATTCAATTACGTGTTGTAGTAAGTGTCCGTACGGACAGTAATGACTAAAATATCTGATTTTTGTCCTTATTAGGTGGCTTCTGGTCTTATCATTTGCAGGGCATGTTAGGATACCTGTACTTGTTACAGACATGCAAAAATCTGATTTTTGATGATTTTTTCGATTTTCTGATTTAGCAAATCACTGATAGTGCCTTTAAGGGAGTTTCACTGAATAGCATAAGGAAGAAGCAGTTATGACAGGACTCGATCTAGTCAACATTAATTTCCTCACCAGAAACCTTATTGCAGAGAATTGAAGATGCTTCAAATTGTTTGAGTCTGCATCAAAACACAGGGAAGACCAATATGCTACTTAGGCCAAAAGAAGGATTTTTTTTTCAATTAGAATAATTAGAATCATGGATTCACAATTGTAATTCAACAGCCACTGCAAATGTCCCTCCAATATGAAATAACACCAAAAATGTGTCTACGATCATCATCAACTGTTCTATCGGTTCATGCAAGTCATGTTAGGGTCATGAGATGATGCTGTGACCTGCTCGCACAAAACCAGGACAAAGTCGCCAGAGTACTTTAGGAGAATGAGGTCAGTAAACTTGTGTAAAATCAATAAAAAACAAAAGAATTTCAAGGCATACTATTGATTTTTGATGGACAAAAGGTAGTGCGATGTTTACGTGTTATACATCATTTTAAAGCTTGTTTTCTCAGCATATCAAATCTGCACATATCTCAAAATGAACATTTTCCGACTTTCCGGGTTTCGTGGGAGCAGGTTTTTAAAGCTTGTTTTCTCAGCATATCAAATCTGCACATATCTCAAAATGAAAATTTTCCGACTTTATCCGGGTTTCGTGGGAGCAGGTTTTTAAAGCTTGTTTTCTCAGCATATCAATCTCAAAATGAAAATTTTCCAACTTTATCCGGGTTTCGTGGGAGCAGGTCATAATGGACAGACAGAAATTTGGTGTTTCTAGCACTGCCATTGAATTTGAATTACAGATTTTCGATTCATAAAAAAAATCCCTTCAATTTTGATAAATACACAAATTTGAACATTACTGTTCACAGGTATAGTTTACTAGGCAAACACAAGTGTGCAAAAAGATCAACAAGTTCTGTAAATTGGGAATGCTCTTCAAGAAATCCCCTATTATTGCTTTAATGACATTAGACATAGCAAACAGACATCTATCCAGGCAGACATCCATCCAGTAGCCCTTGTGGACACTAATAATTACAAAGCACGTGAACTCTGATGATTTCATGGTGCAACAACCTTTTTATTCAAACAAGAATGTATCCATACTCGAGACTTAAATTTGACTAGAGATAGACATATGAGCAGCTGGTAATCTAATCTGTGAGGGACCAGCATTTAACTCGAAGATTATCCTTGTAATTTTTTTTTGAGATGAATGACCTGAGAGGCTAGTAGCAGGGAATGATCTTGTCAGATTTAGATGACTGCTTGCAAAGATTACCTAATTTTCTAACACAAAAATCCTTTGTATCTTTTGTTATTAATTAATTAATTAATTAATTAATTAAAGGAATAAAGTGCATCATTACCATATTACTATATAACAAAGGTTGACATTAGGGCAAAACAGAAATTCCCCTAATTTTATAAATAACAAAAGGTGAATTTGTGTTAAGGTGAGAATTCTAACCTAACAATAATAACAACAACAACACACGAATGAAGAAGATGAAGAAGAATGCTGAACATTATTTTGTACTATTATCCATTAAGAAAAGAAATGATACTAATGGCAGAGTGACACATTAGTACATAAAGAAAAAATATTGCAAGTCAAACCTTATGGCAGAGACATACCCATAACACGGTTAAAAGGTCATAAAGGGGGTCATTAGAAGTCAAAATCAAATCCCCAGATAAGCCTTGGGTTGGTGATTCTTTGGACCGAGCATGAAGTTAAAGGTGCAACGAGAGATTTTACATATCAGGTGCCCCTAAAAAATTGAAAGTACTGATTTTTGACCTGATATAAAGCTTTCCATCAAAAATATCCCCATCTGAAAGGATTAAGCTGAGAAATATTTCTTTGGTACAAAAATAATGAAATTTCTAATTTTGTATAGGAGCAAATACGAAATTCAGCCTATGTTTTATATTAAAATATAAGCAAATCAAAAACACCTATTTTCTCTCATTTAAGACATTTCTGCAGCCTAATACAAGGTAAGAAATCTTTTGAGTGTCTAATCTATATGAAATTACTATTATGACAGAATATTTGGGTGCCTCAAAATCTCTCTTTGCACCTTTAATAGACAACATGCACAGGAGTAAGCAAGACATGAACTTGTATGAAGTTATGGAGATTTTACACAGCAAACATGAAAGTACATTTTAACAGATATGTCCTTTGACCTACAGATCTGTATCTCACACCAGATGTAGTGTTATGTACTAAACGTCCTTTAATGCAAGAATCATGAAAATTGGATGAGAGATTTGGGCAGTACAGTATCTTGTTGCCAATACCAATGACTGAATCTGCTATGGAAACCACCCTTCTGGCTAAAACCACCAAGGGATAACAAAATTACATTACTATAGAACAATTTAATTAACTAACACAACTATATCTCACAAAATTTCACAGCACTGAGTGAGAAAAATGCACTAAGTCCAGAAAGTATCGATGACATCATCAAACCAAGCCTCATATGGGCACGAAATCGCTGGCCGGGCCAGCGACACCGCCGTAGCATGCTATCCCGGGTCATGGGACTGGAGCCCGAGGGGCCCTGGGTTCGAATCCCACCCAAATTTGCGACTTTTCTTGTTCCCCTCTTCCCTCACTCCTTCAGTCCCTCCCGGGAGCCGACGTGGCTAGAAACCGACGTGGGGTTAGGGTTAAAGGTGCAACGAGAGATTTTGAGGCACCCAAATATTGTGTCATAAATAGTAATTTTATATAGATTAGACACTCAATAGATTTCTTACCTTGTATTTCGCTACAGAAATATCTTAAAAGAGAAAAAGGGTGATTTTGATTTGATTTATATTTCAATATAAAACATAGGCTGAATTTTGTATTTGCTCCTATACGAAATTAGTAATTTCACAATTTTTGTACCAAGGAAACATTTTTCAGCTTAATCCTTTCAGATGGGGATATTTTTGATAGATAGCTTTACATCAGGGCAAAAATCAGAATTTTCACATTTTTAAGGGACACCTGTTATTTGAAATCTCTTGTTGCACCTTTAATTAATTAATTAATTAATGTTTATATTATATCAAGATTTGGAAAACGACCTATTGGCTAGACAGTTTTATTTCTTTTCTGAGCAAAGCAAACTAGCAACAAAACATGGTTAAAAGGCACTATCAGTGATCCACCCGAAAGAGTCCAAATATTTCAAATTTAAAGGAATTGATTAAAATATATTGGATAACTCTGCAGAATTATTTAAAGGTGGTTGTTCCGATTTATGTGTATTGTGTTCTCTACTTGATATGAGAGCCTGGCACTTGCACATACACCCCATCAAGTACCGTGGGAAACAAACTTGCGGTTTTGATGGTAGATGCAATAATGCATGTTGCAAAGCCCTATTCAATACTGTGCTAATAAAGTGGTTAACCACTATAAAACGGCGGTTTTTTGTTTATATCTTGGGAATGAAATGGATTCGAGGGCTCAAATTTCAGGACGACAATGAGAAAAATACGGCCTTTCATCTGATATCAAAATCGATACTACTTCTGGGTAAATCAGGGGGTCCCAAAGACGATCGGAACACGCCTCTTTAAGTTACTTTTTTTCCAAATGACAAATTGGCAAAAAAGGAAGAACATTACAATGTTCAAAGATATGAATCTCCATTCAGTTACGTTTTGCATTAAGTGTCAATACAGACAGTAATGACTTAAATGTCAAATTTTAGCCTTATTAGAGGTTGCATTCGGTCTTATCAACTGTTGAGTATGTTAGAATACCTATACTTTTACAGACCAACTAAAAATCTGCTTTTTAATGATTTTTTCCAGTTTTTATTTAGCAAATCACTAGCTGATAGTGCATTTAAAGACACTATCAGTGATTCACCTGAAAGAGTCAAAATATAAGTCCTCATAAGTTACTATATCCAACTGAGGAGTTGCCAGAAAAGAAAGAAAATGGTAGTGTTCAAAAATATGAATCTCCATTCACTTACATGTTGTAGTAAGTGTCCGTACGGACAGTAATGACTAAAATATCTGATTTTGTCCTTATTAGGTTGCTTGTGGTCTTATCATTTGCAGGATATGTTAGGGTACCTGTACTTGTTACAGACATGCAAAAAATCTGATTTTTGATTTTTCGATTTTCTGATTTTGCAAATCACTGATAGTGCCTTTAATTTGCATAAAAAATCTTTGTAGTCAATCATGACATATCGTCCAAAAATGTAACCTATTTTAAAAATTACATTCCTTAATATTTTTAATTTAGATTAAGTAGTTAAAAAACTCCCAGAAAAAAGATGCACGCTATTAATGCCGCCATTTTTCATAGTTTTTGTAGACCCCTCTTCTATAATTGCAGCACCATGTAATTATGCCAAAGGGTACTAAACTTGACAAACACAGGATTTCTGTGTTTCCGTAAAAGTCGGAAATTATATAAAGCAGCATTACTGGCATTTGTAACTTAAATTTTTACTGATGCAGGTAATTTTGGCGAAATTTTAACTTTGGTAATTGAACTAACACTGAACAATAAGTTAGTCGTTTTTTGCCCAAGTGTAAACATGTAGTGAAATGTTTAAACTTGTAGTGGTCTTTCCGCTTGTGTACAAATTTAAAACACATCCCAGCACTAGTATAGTGGTGCCCCTTTAAATTAGCCCTATACCTACAATCATGGAAAAAAAGTTTGGTACACTTTGTCCGATTTAGGGAAATATTGACCCCCTCTCCCCCAAGGCAATGTTGATCTGAGTCATGTTGTCAGCAGCCACGCCAGGTCCCCCAACATTGATTGATGGGGGGTGGGGAAGAATTTGGTAAAGGGGAAGACCTCTGCTTTCTAAAGAACAATGACCTACCCAAATTCGATCTCATTTGTGAACATGGGAATGGTTCCGATATATTGCATCAAGTGCGCCAACTATTTTTTTCGAGGATTGAAGCTAAAATTTAGATGTGTTTTGCCCAAGTTCAAATTGCCTTTCCCTCCTTTCAGGAATTGCATTTACTAAAGCAATGCATTTGTCTAACAGATAAAGGTTCAGTTAGCTTAAAATCCTTCTAAACACTTCTGGAATATCGGCCAAAGAGAATTCACAAACTCATATTTCAAAACTTCACTGGGACACCATTCTCAGAAACCCGTATTTCAATTAATCAACCTTGCCCTACAAATGTTCGTGAAATACGGTATAGAGGGAAATTTTCGCGGAGGGGTTTCATTTTCACGCTTTTCGCGTTCATGCTGCTAACCGTGAATTTGAAACCCCGCGAAAATTTTATTTTTACTTTGACTTCAATATGTTTAAGCTTGAATGCGCGAATATAAAACCCACTGAAATGGCCAAAACTGGTAAAATTGCGGAAAATTAACCCTGCAAAAATATCCCGCTATGCAGTAGTTCACAACAATTACGGCAGTGATGTGTGATCTTCAGAGTTTATCTTCTCTCAAGTAGCTCTCCTGATAGCCCTCGCAACCTACTCAAACATTCACCCCAGTGGTATCACCACAGCCCACACAACGCACAGGAGTACTCTAGCAAATATCAGCTAGTATAAAATTTGCAATCTTAACCGATTTTGCGTCCAATTCGCTTGCTTAACACAATTCATAATCATCAAAAATTTAATCTAAGTCTACTCCACTTGATAGTCTTGCACAGTATGACAAGATACGGTTAGTCAGGCATGACCCAAGGGCCTGTATTCCCTGTAATATTTCAGTGCTTTTCTACAATTGCCACAAGCCGCCATCCTTTGTGTTACTTAGGATTTAGGACAAATTTAAGGACTTTCATGTATTATTTTGATCATTTTAAGCAAAATTTAATGGCAGATCTCTAGAAAGTAGGAAATGGATTTTACAAGGTGTCTTAGAAAATATACAATTTTGATGTTTAAACATAAATACATTTTAGTTAAATTTGTATGAATCATAAAACATTATGGTCCGTATTCCAAAAAGGTGTTTAGCGCAATTTTAAGCTAAACGAACGTTTAAATGTGAGATAAACATATGGCTTAAGTAAACGCAATTCCAGAAAGGAGTTTAAAGTTAAACGCAATTTTAACTTCGCCAAAATGCATCGAAATTTAAACTAGGTACGGGGCTAGTTTAAGAAGTGTTTTAGTATGTGTTTTCGCCAAGTGCACGGTTCATTGCACACTCCAATTGACAACAGCAATGGTGCACATCATTCTCACCCAGTTGGTGTAACACTTTAAACGCTACGGAAAGCCATAATACACTTTGTGCGCTCAACCATTAAAACACAATACGGCCTTTTATACACTCAAGTTAGCGTCTTTAAATAACAACGATGTTACTCCTGTTTAAAGCTTCTGTTTAAGTAAGCAAATGGTTAAAAACATTTAAACGCGTTTTGCTTAAACGCAATTTTAAATTACGGCGATTTTAAGCTAAAATCGCGTTTAGCTAAACAAGTTTCTGGAATACGGCCCTTTGTTTTTAGAGAAATTTTGGATATGTCCTAAGGACACTTTTATTTGTGTGTCAGCAGTTTTGAGACATGTATTATTTAGACACAAAGTCATTTCTCAATGCAAGACATGTTCAAATGTCACGTCTCTTTACAAGACACTAATTTACAAGTTATGGTTTTATGCAAGACACTTTAGTTTTGTAAGATGTATCTTTTGTCTGACTGGAATACATGTCTTTATGTTAGCTGGTATAGCCAGCTAACATATTGTGGTTTGTCAGTTTCTTCTTCTTTCTGGCAAACGCTCCTTTTCCGAGGGAGGCACTCGCATATGAAGTGGAACACAGGTGCAAGGCTGGTGCTTTCGAACTCAGGGGAAACCAGTGACAGCTAGTTGACATGCAAAACGTAAGGTGTGTTTCTATTGGGACCTTTTTTCCAGTTTATACCAGAAAAGGGATTAACTTGGCTCAATAGAAACAGCCGTCCTACTGTATTTTCTTGCTTATACCGAATGAAGTTTCCACCGGTATTTATCCTTCTTTGGAAAGGATAATGCCGGAGAAATTATCTGGTTAACGCCAATAGAAACACACACCGTTCCGATAGAGTGCACATACCGGATGAAGACCGGAAATTGACGCCATGTGATCGCAGCAATTGACCCCCGTCCCAGCATGCGCAGCGATGTTGACGTTAACAACGCATTTGTCATCGCCAACATCATGATTCTCCGTCGCTGTCTTACTTTTTTAGTGCGCGATTGCACGTCTCTGTAGAAGTTGAATATATCTGCTGATCCTTTTGTGCCTATCACGACGTGTGGATGGGCTTGCAGAAGAATCATTTACCGATGAATAAAAACTCAAAATTGACATTAGACTAAGGACATTCGCTCTTTCCGCCATCTTTGATCTGACAGTTCAGCGAGGTCACGACCACAATACAACACGGTTGACCTGTGCATATGACCTTTAGCTGGTAAAATCACTGGCTGTGACGGTCGGTCGCATTTTCCGGAAAACGCTGCTCAATAGAAACTTCGCACTATCGGCTATTCTCAATATCAACCGGATTAATTTTTATCTGGATAAATACCGTCTGCTCAATAGAAACACGCTAATAGTGGTCTTTGGGTGAGAGCTAAATTGACCATAAATAGGGTTTTTGTGGGTGACAAATTTACTCTATTTTCCAAACAAAGGGGTCCTTGAGTGAAAACAGGAGTGCCCCCGGGCCGACACCTTAAATGCTACCAGTGCTATCTAGTGCTAAACGCACTGGCCAATTTCAGCCAAATTCAGTCAGAAGAACCACTGACCCATGCCACATATAGGGTGTTCACAGTTTGGGATCAATGGTCATGTATGCCGATTAAAGGGGCATTCTCTGAAGATTGATGAATTCCTTCCGTAAAACAAAGACTATCATTACCAGATTCGCTAACAAGATCCACCAGTACATGCTGCATATAGGGTGTTCACAGATTAGGCCCAAATGCCACAATTACCATTTAAAGGTGCATTCTTTGAAAATCTATGAATTCCTTCTTCTCCCTCATATTAAAGGATATCATCACAAGATTTGCTCACAGGATCCCCTGGTAGAGGCCGCATATGGGGTGTTCACAGATTAGGCCCATGTCACATTTAGCAATTAAAGGGGCATTCCTCGAAAATCTATGAATTCCTTTTTCTCCCGCAAATTAAAGGCTATTATCACGAGATTCGCTCACAGGATCCCCTGGTAGATGCTGCATATGGGAAGTTCACAGATTGGGCCCAAATGCCACAGTTACCAATTAAAGGGGCATTCTTTGAAAATATATTAATTCTTCTCCCCTAAATTAAAGGCTATCATCACAAGATTCGCTCACAGGATCCCATGGTAGAGGCTGCATATGATGTGTTAACAGATTAGGTCCAAATGCCACATTTACCAATTAAAGGGGTATTCCTTGAAAATCTGTGAATTCCTTCTTCTTCCGCAAATTAAAGGGTGGCATCATGAGATTAGCTTTCAGGATCCCCTGATCCCCCGGTAGAGGCTGTATATGGGGTGTTCACAGATTAGGTCTAAAGTTTGAGGTCAGAGGTCGATTATGTTTGAAAAAACACATGTGGGTCAAAAGTCACCAGCTAACATTCATGCTCGCTTCGAGCACAGTCTTAGATTGTGTCTATATTGGTTCTGTTTCCTTTAATTTCTATTATTGAAGACAGGTCCATTGCCAAGACATGTCTTACATATGCTGCCAATACACCTTTTGGGGGAAATTGGGGGAGGGGCAAAATAAGAACAAAATCACCGCTTTTTGCCAAACTTGATATTTGGCCCCAAATCGCAGATTTTTTCGAACAATCTGTCATCTGCCCCCCGTGAGGGGGCAAGTGGGGGGGGGGAAAAAAAAAAAAAAAAAAAAAATTTTTTTTTTTGGGGGGGGGAGAATGCCCCCATGCCACTCCCTGGCAGCGCCACTGTAAATCAGTGGTTTTTGAGATGGCTTCCCAAATGATCTGCAATCATTTGGGAAGCCATCTCAAAACCACTGATCTAAGAATGGGTTTGCATGTACTCATTTGGAAGCGCTTTCCAAGCAGAAAAAATTAAAATGTTGAATTCCAAGTAAATGAGGGTTAAGAAACACATTTTACGTAAACTTCATGCACTAAACATTCTGGCAGATGTAAATCATACCAACATGGGCAGGCAGCTACTGTTGCACAAAGGCAATTAAAGGCTGACGCAGAGATTTCCAAAGGAGGGCACCCTCAATTTTCACACAAATTGTGTTTTTTTGCATCTACATAATGCTTGTCCATATACTAATCACTGCGTGAAATAGCTAAGTTCAAATCGAAATCGGCATCGGGAACTTTTGTTACACATGGCACTGCTATACTATACACAAATGTTTAGGCCTACTGCATGAAAACGACAAATCTGAAACTTTGGATCTGGGTATTTTAGGTGTACCTCTTTACACAGCTGTTTGAAAGTCTCATTTATTATGATAAAACCAGAATAAAACAAAAATTATCGTCGGCGACACACTTTTGACAACTGATTTGGAATATTTAGTCCACTTTGTGGATCACATGACCTTGTTGTGGTATTACTCACAATCCCATTGCATTATGAGATTTTTGTTACCTGACCCATTGAGACTAAGGCAGCTTATAGCACTTGAAGCTTTCATCATGACCTTATCCAAGCGTTGAGCCAAAGAGGCTGCAAGGCAGCCACCTAAGAATGTGTCAAATGGCTCCTTAGAAATTGTGATTACTTTCTTTGCCCGAGTTTAAGAGTGAAGGATAGATCAGTAAAATGTCCATTTTTAAATACAAAACAAGAGCACCAATGGTGCTGTAGCTCAGAAGGTCATTAATATGGGCCTTTGGTCAGCAGTTCTGATGACCAATTCTGGTTATCATAGCAATTTATTTGTGGCACAAGGAGGAATTTATAAATTTTCAAAGAATGCCCATTTAATTGGCCTATGTGACCTTTGTCCCAAATCTGTGTACACCCATATGGGTCTTGGGTCAGTGGTTCTTCTGTCCAAGTCTAGCGATCATAGCAATTATTTTGTGGTGAAAGAAGGAATTTATAGGTTTTCAAAGAATGTCCCTTTAAACAGTCCATATGACCTTTGACCCAAATCTATAAACACCCCATATAGCCATTGGGTCAGCGGTTTTCCTGACCAAGTATAGTGATTACAGCAAGAAGGAATTTAAAGATTTTCAAAGAATGTTTATGTGCCCATGTGACCTTTGACCCTAATCTCTGAACATCCCACATGGGCCTTGGGTAAGCAGTTCTTCTGATCAAGTCTAGTGATCATATCAATTGTGGTGCAAGAAGGAATTTATAGGTTTTCAAATAATCAAACAATGCCCCTTTAAGTGGCCCACATGCATTTTGACCACAATTATTATTCACACAAAAGATGTTACCATATAGTAGTCTCATGTAGCGAAGGAATTTTGCATATCCAATGTACCATAAAAAAAAAAAAAAAAAAAATTATGTGCCCATGTGACCTTTGACCCTAATCTCTGAACATCCCACATGGGCCTTGGGTAAGCAGTTCTTCTGATCAAAACTAGTGATTATATCAATTGTGGTGCAAGGTTGAATTTATAGGTTTTCAAAAAATGCCCCTTAAACAGTCCATATGACCTTTGACCCAAAATCTGTGAACACCCCATAGGGGCTTAGGTCAGTGGTTGTTCTGACTGATTTTTCACTGTAATTGGCACACTCGTTGGCTACAACATACATTTTGGCAAGTGTGAACAGACAGATAGACAGATATATAGGGGTTGATTTATTTTTTTCTCTACTAACTGGCCCTACAGTGAACTCACTGGCCCAACAATTTTCCATCCTATGGTCATTAATCTCTTGCTTATGCTAAAATTTAAAAAAAAAAAAAAAAAAAAAAGTTACATCATCATAGACCTTACGGAACTCCAGATAAATCGTACACAAGCCCGTGAACACGGACGTCAGGCAGACAGACAGCATGACAGACAGACAGACAGACAGACAGACGGACAGACAGACAGGCAGACAGAAAAGTGATTACTAAGTCTCTGCCGAACAAAGTTCAGGCGAGACAAAAATGCCCCTTAAACAGTCCATATGACCTTTGACCCAAAATCTGTGAACACCCCATAGGGGCTTAGGTCAGTGGTTGTTCTGACTGATTTTTCACTGTAATTGGCACACTCGTTGGCTACAACATACATTTTGGCAAGTGTGAACAGACAGATAGACAGATATATAGGGGTTGATTTATTTTTTTCTCTACTAACTGGCCCTACAGTGAACTCACTGGCCCAACAATTTTCCATCCTATGGTCATTAATCTCTTGCTTATGCTAAAATTTTATAATATGATTAAATGCCAAAACTACATAGGCCCTATATTTGAGCCCTCAGTTCCTGGGTAGCACTCATCTTTGGTTAGGGTTGGGGTGTGCATGACAAAGCACACAACTTGGAGGCATGAGAACTGAAATTTTTGAATCAATTTTTGTCTTTGAACTTATTTTGTTTTTACCAATTTATGGACTTGGGAACTGCATTTTGGGCCAAATTAGAGGTGCTTATAGAGAAGTTTCGCCAGTGGAAGTCAGCACTGAATTAGTGACTGATGATCTTTGAAAAAGCAAAAATGCATGAAAATATTAAATAAAATGCTGGTGTTTTGAGGACAATTCACATATAGGTAAAACTGCAATTTATCACAAGACAGTCAGTCACCTACTAAATCTATATTTCTGAAAATGCAACTGGCCTGACGGGTCAGCTCAGTTGAATTCATAGCCTGACATAAATTTCACTGGCTACGGGCCAGTGTTAAATCGAGCACTGATATAGACAGAGAGCTAACACATTGCCTCCACAATTATCTCCAAAAATGTACACAACAGCTCTGCATATTAAGTATGCTGATCTAAAACTGACCAAAACAAAAACAAAACAGCAGCACTGGAAAAATATGAATCTCTATTGAATTGCATGTCACAGTAACTGTCTGTACTGACAAAAGCCTCTAATATTTGACTAAAATATTAAGCTTTATGCTTAGGTACACTGCAAAAATTGGGGTGTTAACTTTAACACCATGGATGTTAATTTTAACTCCCTCCTGGAATCAATAAGGGAGTGCACCCACCATGTCACCATGTCAGTGTTATATTAACATACATTTTAGTGTTACAATGTTTGATATGATACTGCTTGGTGTTAATTTTACACCACATCTTGGTGTTAATTATTTTTTAACACTGCCAGTGCCAAATTTATACTACTGGTGTTAATTCAACACACTCCTGTAATCAATACAGGACTGCACCCTCTGGTGTTAATTAACACCAAACTTTGGTGTTAATAGTTATACTTGTAACATCTGATATTTTAACAGAAAATGTTTGATTTTGTTATTGTCTCCTTCTATTGTAACTGCTTACCTGTATTATTTCATAAGCAGATCACCAAATTGCATAATTAAAATTGTGCAGCAAAGTGTCAGCAACACTGTACAGTGTTAAATCCTAAATTTCAACACCAGAAACTAACACCAACAAGCTTGACACTGACTCGGTGTTAAATTGTTAACACCCCCAATTTTTGCAGTGTAGTTGGCTTTAGTTTTCTCTACGATATGTAACGGTAATAGCTGTACTTACTACAAAAAAATGGCAAAATCTGATTTTATGTTTGTTTGGTTTGTCTTTCACTGCAAATCACTGATATTAATCATATTAATGTTTTAACATTAAAATTAATTAAAATTAATGAAAATAATTAAAATTATTTCCTATATGTTAATATTGGTTTATATTAAACTTTGGGCCCTGCAGGGGATTATAGTCACACTGAAATCAACTGTTTAGTTCTTTTAAGAACTTGCCTCCACCAGATAAATCGGCTGTTTTTTTTTTTTTTATATTTTTGCTGGATTACATCAACTACCACCAAGACTTGCCAACAATCAATATCGATCAATACACCTTTGCTTGGAGGCCAATTGTCAAGCATTGATCCATCATGGGATAGCAACCACTAACTATACCACATAACCCTCGTTAACTTCTGGAGCATGTGCATAATTCACTGGGATTCTCGAGGGGCCACGTGCATATCGCGCTTTGACAGGTTCAGGGAAGAAAACATTCCCGACTCAACGAGTGGATTGCACTCATCCCCACCAAGTATGCGTTAATAGTTTTGTCAATGTTTGGATGAATCTGGGCGCAGACAGAAATCAATCAAGATATATGGAACTGATTGCAGACTCTGTTGTATTAACACACACCATGCTGCTGAAATGTTTTACACACATGGTGGTTTCTCATCCAATTTCTGCACTACACACTGCTAAACTGTGAGCAAGTGCACTTTAAATTAACTAATGTAATCAGTAATAAAATGGTTACGATATCATCATGCCAAGTTGCCAATCAATATCTGCTATCAGAGATAGTACCCGCAAGAGCACAAAGGGTATAATGGACATGTTTTTCCTAGATTTCATACCATTGGCATGCGTTAAAGTGCCAAATCCAATCAACCTGATTCTGATTCTGTTTTCTCAGATGATGAAGCCATTAGGAGACGGACAAGAAAAGAAATGAAAACAGAGATTATATTCTAATTGTTAATTTTTAAGTAAGCGCAAGCAGTTTCTCCTACACAGACAAAGTAAAAAATGTGGAAATATACTTTGTCAGATCAAAACATCTGGACTAAAGTGTAAGAGTAGGGACAGAGAAGACAGAAGATGTTGTAGTCTCACTAAGTAAATGAGCTGAGGAGAGGGGTGATAAATATTGTGGTCTGACCAAGTGGGTGAGCTGAAAAAATGGCGGATGTTAAGGTCTGACCATAAACATGAGCTAAGGAGATAAATGTCCAGTCAAACAGAAGACAACTTGCAACCCAACATCTTCTCAACTACACAAGACCACATTTTTGTTCAAAATCAACTACATTCTTATTCAAACTTGCAAGATTTACATTTTTTATCACCAATTTAACATGTCCAGTTGGCTTGCATCTTCTCTCCCGCTTGGAGCAGACTCATTGCCGACAACTTTCCAAATGCACGCATCCATTGTTTTGGTCTGACCAAGCAAATAATTTGAGCTGGGGAGAATGGATGGGGGCATTGTGATCTGATCAAACAGGTGACCTGAGGAGAGGGGGATAAGGGATGTTGTGGAGTGATGATGCAGATGAGCTGGTGAGAGGAATTGGTGGTGGAGGGGAATTAAATATTTGATTGGAAGTTATGTGTTGGAAATTATGCTGTTCAGGTTTCATTAAGGAAATGTTAATGAACATTTTATTTTTTCAATAAAGTTTGAACAGATTTAAAAAAAAGTAAAAAAGTAGAGTCATAGTAGTATTAAAACTATTTGTCTATTGAGCTTGGTTTTGGTAGAGTACAAAATATAGAGGAGGAGGTATTAGTATTTAACGACACATCAACACTATCGTGTCATTTTAGTGTCACAAAGATACTTTATTTCAATTCACTTTATTAGCATATACACGTAGGGAAGAAATCCCAGTTTTAGAAGCAGGCAGAAATCGGAGTACCCCAGAGAAAACCTGCGAGGTTGAGTATGGACTGGAAACCAATGCACATGAATCACATCTCGCGCCCAGGTCACACCTGTGACCACAATGATGCGAAGTGAGGGAAGACCCACTGCCCTAAACCCAACCCCTTAAAATATAGAAACTAGATTAATGTTTGCTGGAAAGAAAGGGTGCAATGAAGTCTGCAAAAGGGTGTATTGACTACACCACATCTAACTATAATAAATGGTAGTTCTCTATCATAATAATTCCCAAGGAGACTTCAAATGTATCCAACAGTTCGTAAGTAAACTACAACACAATCTAAATGCAATGACTTGTTAAAGAGCTGATAAGTCAGCACAACACTTGGGAATGTGAACAAAGAGTCTTGTGCATTGATTGTTCTGAGATTTCATGTATTATAAGGAAAGAATTTTGTATAGACCAGTTAAAAACAATGTTTTTAAAGGAAATATTTTCTTAAAATTACTGTGAAATATTACAATGCACAATTCCACTTCCATTTTTGTTTTGTATGGACAATATTTTTTACTTTTTAGATCCCGAGATATAACCAATTTTATTATTTATGAACTGCAAGTGAATTATATGGATCCAATCATTGATAACTAGAATTTTGTCGGTTCTCGGCTTCCGCGCTTCGCTATATCAAAGATATAAGCTGTGGGCCGCCCCATGACCTTTGACCCTGGCACGTGACCTTTGATCTCATCACATATGAGGGATCAACATGGTGCACCTATGAACAAAGTTTGGTTCCAATTGACTCAAGTTTCATTTCGATCAATTTTCACATTTTTAAAGAGCCCATTTTTCAACTTGACCTCACATACCTTGACCTTTCAACATGACCTTTGACCTCATTAACATATGAGGGATCCCAAATTGTGCCCCTATGACAGAAGGTTGGTTCCAATTGAAGTTAAACTTTTCGATTGAGGTCATTTAAAAAAAAAAAAACAATTTTTGACACACCAAACACACATACCTACACACGCACAACGGATTGGCTAATTGGGGCCGGCCAGCTATAGCTGGCGGCCTACAAAAATACATTCTTGAAGCATCATGAAAGGTGTTGAAGTGTAATTACACTTTCCTGTTGGTTAGGGAGATTCTAAGGGATTTTTCTCTATTCATGGTATTATTAATCAACAGAATTGGAACAAGCTCCATAATGTTATTTTGTGGTGCAGTTTATGGATACTATGTCTTGAGACTTGACATATCGGTTCTGAAAATCAGCCAATGCTGGTAAATGATGTGGCGCAACAGACAGGCATCATTTTACAATGTACCCAAAATATTGACAGATTGAAACACACAGTAAAAATATAAACACATATCGTCGGCTGATGTTAAATAAAATACATCACTATGTGAAAACGACAAATATCAATTTCAATGTGTAAATAACAAATACGACGCGAAAATACGTCGTTATGTGACGCGTTTGCGCAAATACGTCACTATGTGAAAACGACAAAATACCAATTCTACCGTGAACTGCAAAATACATCGTACAAATACGTCACTATATGACGCGGCGAATACTTCAAATGCAGATACGATGCTATGGGCCTGCGCAGTATAGATTTTCGACAAATACGTCGTTATGTGATGCGGACAATTTAACATTTTGTAAATACGTCATAATTAGTTAATTAATATTTTACTAATTAAGCCACTTTGAGGTTTAACATTTGGTGAATATGTAGAATAGTACAAAACAAACGTACATGCCAAATTTCCCCAAAAGTCCAAAATGTCGAATATGTCACTATGTGACGCGGCCAACGATATATTCAGAATTTAAAGAGCAATCAATAGGATGGTGGACATGTTATAACCTGTTGATTAAAAGTTAATCCAATGTTTATTGAAGAAGTTACAATCATTTCAACAGAGATTGAGGACACATGATTTTGTAAACACAGTGCAGAGTTTGACATGTTGAACAATTCAATTTTAAAAATCTGCCTTAAAACTTTTTCAGACAGAGCATTCTGCATCCAAAGGAATAGGTCAGTTAGATTTTCCTGGGCCTAAAATTTCACTAGGGTAAAGAGAAAAATATGAACAGTCACGCAAAGCCTTTAACAGGCAATCTACAGTCAATACACAGGCTTTCAAAATAGCCCTATTAAACATGGTCTATTGAAAAATGTAGAGTGGTCCTGTTATGAAGAGACCACACAATAACAGCTTGGTCTGGGTTTTATAACACCACAGAAACATCATCTACATACAGACTCACAATCCAAAAACACACTCTGCAAAGTATCTACTGTAATTCTCCAGAATTACACTCATTTTGTCAATGTATCTATTGTAATTGTCCAGAATTGTAATTCAGGCCATATTCTGAATTCTGCAAAGCAATGCGAGACAGAATACAGTAAAAATTTAAAAAGGGTTATTTCTTTGTAAACACAAAAGAGATTACAAAATTGTGTGCTATCTTCTGGGAAATATGTGACCTACATACAGACAAAATGAGTAATGTTAAGCAATATTAGCACATTTTTTTTGAAGAGCACCCCAATTTTCAAATTTTGGAGGTTTTTTACACGGTTGCAATTGTAAACTGTCTAGTAAACTAACCTGTGAATGGTTATGCTTCGAAAATGTCTATGGTCACAAAGATAAGACAGGAAATTAGGGCATTTTTACTAGAATTAAATTATTATCGGGGATCCTGGATAAAATTTCAACGGCTGCTGGAAAAGCCCTTCCAATGTGAAATAGCCGGGAAATAGAGCAATGTACGTGTCTACGCTCATCCATTAGTTTTTTTGATAGTTCAGGCAAGTCAAGGTAGAGGTTTACTTCCAGACGGTGGGCATAATTAATCATGGACAGGACAAACACGGTTGCATTTCCAGATCTGCCGTTAAGTCCAATCTGAGATCCCAATTCTAATTACAAAATCGCTGTGATTTTTGATAAACACATTTTAGCATTCTCGTTCGCAGTTTATTTTCCTAGACAATTACCCACGTAACTGTGCAAAATATCAAATTTTGAAAATTGGGGGCGCTCTTCAAAAATGTGCCAATATTGCTTTAAGCAATGCATTTTGAGGTGCTATTTTTCCATCATGACAGAGATAATTGCATCAATGTGACTTGTTTTAGGTTGGTGATTCTTGAGATATCCTCCCAAATATTTAACCCCCTGGGCACTATCACCTATGATACAGTCATCTGATTGGCCCATTACAGGACTTAATATGAGATAGCTTTCTGAGGATAGCCAATCAAAAGAGTGCTTCTATCCCTGTTAAATATACCACCATTCTTACAATGTCTTTGATTTGCTAATTACATGATATTACTACCTTCCAAGTAACCAATCAAATAGTGCTTAGATGCCGATCAAGTGTTAAAATTGACGCATTATCTATAGCAGCCTAGTGCTTGTATCAATATCAATAATAATAATTGACCCATTTATATCATAGAGATTGGTAAAAATAGATCTTCTGTTATTGTAGCAAGTGGAAAATGACTCAAGGGGTGAAAATTTGACCCATATCAGTGGCTCATATCTAGCTACCCTTTGTACTGAGTACCTACCGGGCGTGTAAGATCTATCAAATCAAATGTCAGACTTGTCAACAACCTATTTTCAACAATATCCAATATACCAAGTCTTATTTTTATTCTATTATGTCCGTTTCAACAGTGATGTTGATCCATGTTTGCTGCAAAATCCCACCTCTGCCATACAGCTTGTTTAGTCTCAGATTTGTAATTATAACTTATGACTATATACAATACAATGGTCCTCTGCCCACTCAAGTGCAAAAATTTGAGTTTTCAATTTTTAAAGGGATACACGATATGTGAAATCTCTCCTTGCACCTTTAAGCTCATTCATTTGGGACGGCCTCATTTTTAATCCACTCTAAGTAGAAGCCTTTATAATTATGCTTAAGTAACTTTGAGCACCTTCATACTTAACTTGATGATATACAGCTGTATACAATTTGAGGTCAAAGGTCATGTTTCATTGCAAGAGGCCAATGGGCAACATACTTTTTGTTACAATTGCCATAACTGTTCGGTGGAAAGATCCATCACTTTCAAACTTGGTATGTTTGTAGAATGCAATGAGGCAGAAGTGAAGGGTATGCAAATTAGGACAAATGGTTATGCAGAGCTTTCTGGGGTCAATGAAATTGTTCCACATTGTAGTAAAAAAAATGCTAAGACCAGTTTAAGATTAATTGACTATACTTTCAACTTTCAATCAGAACAGCTTACCTAGGACTGCTATCACTATTTTTTTGTTTTACTAATATTTGTTTAACTTGAAAGAACCAGTTTATCATCCATTACACGTATCTGTAATCCTAAATCTGAGGTCATATCAACTGTCCAACTAGTAATCTAGGATTAATAGCAGTTGCCTGGCGATCTTTTGCTATTGATGACATTGTGTGCAATAAAACTACAGTCATAGGGAACCATCAAAACCACACAGAGCTTTCTGTCTCAAGTACGCAATTACAACTTATGACCTAACTTGTCCGAAGGAAATGAAGACTTGTCAATGGTAATACACATGACTGCATTTGTCCACTTCAAAACCAAAGGTCAGTAGTTTCTGAAAAATGCCATGCAACCTAAGAACACAGAGAATTCAGTATTACGAGCTTATTACATGTATGGCTTGAGCAGACTTTGGAGTGTTAAGAGGGTTTGGGGAGAATATTTGATTCAGCTTTAAGGATGTTAGCATTTTGTCGAGAGAGAGGTTTAAAGTAAGTTCTGAACAGATTGCACAATTGAACCTGCAATGTTAAGCTGGGAAATTGGAGTGTCGGTGTCAGTCCAAGAGCTGTGGCTATCAAATGTGCTACCCCACAATATCAGTCAACCGAGACCACAATTTTTGCCAAATAATTTAATAATCATCAATGTTATTGTATCTCGCTATAGGCCCTCTTTATTAGATGTGTTCTTTCAAAGTACTCCAAGGTTCCCAACATAATTTTATTAGATATCAGGGGCGATTTACAAGCACTCTTCACCAATTGAGGGTTAGGTTTATTTTTTCATGTATATAGTACTATAGCCAAATTTTCCAAATTTTTTGAGCCTGCAGTGTTGCGGATCAAGGACCTTTAGGTTTTCAGTATTTTAATCAAATGGAAACCAGGGGCAGATCCTGAAATGATATCTGAGGTAGTAGTTATGCCTGTCCTAATACCACTCCACCATACTGGTCACAGTACAACAGCCCAACATAAGATTGCTGATCGGTGTTCTAACAATTGTGTCTACTAGCTTAAGGCTTGACTAACACCGTCTAACTACTTCAAGAATTCTAACATTGTGGCATTGCCTGTTTTAAAGTATACAGGATATTTAAGACAAGTCAATACGTAAGCTGTCTTTCTGAAATGCCGCCCGGTATTCAGTTTTACTCAAAATTGTAATTCTTTTTTTAAAAAAAGAAGAGGGGGGTGGGGGTGTTTTTGCTTTGTTTTAGGTTTTTGTTAGTCCTTTGTTTTGTATTTTTTGGGTGCTTGAGTAAATGTGCAACTGCAAATCATAACTTTTTGGACCTGTATTTCCTAAAAATGGCCAAAGAATTGCCTGATGTTTGCCCAAGATTCTACTCTGACATTTATAGGCATATTTTATGCCATCCATAAACTCATGCTATAACGACAACCTACTGTGGGATGTCACGCTGTGAACTCCTTCACATGTGAATGGTGGATCCACATAGGTATCACTTAAGTTTAGGTCAAGAATTTTCTTCAAAGAGGTTGAATATACACTGGGGATAACACTCAACGTTTGCATGCAACCAGAGAGGTTTTTGATGAGAAGGCATGAACCGTCCATGAATATGCACTTGTGATTTCAAAGTGTTCCGCTGAGGAATAAAAAAATCTGAGTAAAATAGCAGTGAACTCCATGAACTAAGAGAATACTCAAAGGAGAAGAAAACCACAACAAATCATTTTTGCTCAGTGTTCTAGCCGTTTTAAGCTTCTTGTACTTTTATTTTTGTATATGAATTGACTTGGTAGGATTGAAATGAACCAATTTTGCGCAGATTTTGGCCTCGGAAAGTTAATTTGGCTTTTAACCCAATGTACTCCAACTGAAAACAACCAAAACCCAAATCTTAACCCAATTAACCCAGACCAAACCCATCCAAATCTTACCCCAACCTCGCACCGCAAAATACCAATCTTTCTTTTGCGCCACAGTGGGTGTAATTGAAATGTGGCTGACAGCTCGAAACCGCTTGCGCTTAAACAATCACTCGTCAAACACCTTAATTTGACTATTTTTAGTTTAATCAATTTAAAACTCATCAAAACGCTAATTTATGCCAACCATTAAAGGTGCACGAGAGATTTCAAATACAGGTGTCCCTAAAAAATGTGAAAATTCTGATTTCGCCACTAATGTAAAGCTTTCATCAAAAGATCCCCATCTGAAAGATTAAGCTGGGAAATGTTGCTTTGGTACAAACTTGTGAAATTTTCTAATTTCGATAGGAGCAACTACAAAATTCATCCTATGTTTATATTGAAATATAAGCACTTTTAACATTTCTGTAGCCAATTACAAGGTAAATATATCTATTGAGTGTCTAATCTATTGAAATTACTATTATGAACAATATCTGGGCATGCCTCAAACTCTTGTTGGCACCTTTAAGGCACTCAAGAATCGTTATAACTTTATGAACTCATTAATCACACCCTGTTTATGCAGTTGAATAACAAGCAAAAAAAGAAACAAACAGTGCTCCAGGATCTGTGGTTAAACCCTTGACCGGTTCTTTGAATCAATGTTATATTCTACGTGGATACAACAGCATTTTCCTAGGTTATTTTCTCCATTTGAGTCAAAAAAAACCTAACATTCAAAATACAAAATAATTAAAATCGTTAAAAATTGTTTTTGCTCAAATGTTTGCTATGGTTATAAAGAAGGATAAACAGGCTTCAGAAAACGTTATTTGTGTCATTTGGACTTTTTAGGAGAAGTTACGCCTATTTTGCTGAGAGCTAAAAATCCTGTTTGGCCGATTTTGAGCCAAACATAGTATGCTGCGTACATAGAGTACCCATGGTCTTCACAGTGATTTTGTTCATAACATTAACACCAAATTAGTGTTAAACAATAAAGTGCGAGAGAAATTGAAGGATTATAAAAAAATAATATTCTCAGAGATTACAAAAGATAATGCGTAAGTAGAGAAAATGTTCAATTTCCCAAATAAAGAATTTCAGATAGCTGGTTATAAGACCACAGTTACTTGGTTCAGGCACAGATTTGCATGGTTTTAACCTACACCGAACTTGGGAGCAAAATGTGAAACCAAAGGAAGTTTGTATTCCGCTGAAAAAACAGCAGTGGGATAATTAAAATTTTATGTTTTTATTCGGATTTATTGACAGAAAACTTCAGCTTTCAGTTTCTTGCAATTTATTGCCGCTGGTATTACTTTATTTGGCAAATACCTTAGAGATGTAAAACAAAAATCTCTGAGCATCTCTGTTTAATTATTCATGAACTGAGACATGGAGTGATTTTCAATACTGACTCTTTATTATTTGAACAATGATATTTAATTTTTTTGAAGATATTTTACTTATAATTATGTGACACAATAGCCATTTTTATTCACACTGATAGCTTTTGTCGATACGAAATCGATACGATCTGAAATTGTGTGAATGTGTTGCTAATAATGTTGTTATGTATACGTCGTGGTCGTCTCTCCGCCAAAATCGGCCAAACTCAATTCTTAGGTCTCTCCGCAATTGACATAGTTTTCTGAACACGTCGAAAGACACCATACCAACTAAAATCTTCTGATAGCCTGTTTATCTCTTTAAAACCAATGCAAACATTGAAGCAAAATTAACGTTAACCTTGACTAAAAATCTTCCTGAATGTAGGGTTTTTATTGACTCACACTGTATATTGCTCTTTCATATTTGAACAGTGCACATCCTTAAAGGGGCATTTTGTGACCACGCCTCGTCCCCCCGCCTTACCCAAAGCAAGTTGAATTTTTATATTATCTGAACAGTTAGCTTTAGTAATCCATGTGTACCAAATCTTCTGTCAATGTCGTTCGTATCTAAGCAATTTGCAAGTTTGTATTTTCTGTCCGTAAACGGACATAATTACAGTACGTGTGCCTGTGGGACTGTGGGAAATGTGCATTTGCTCATAACAAAACCCCAAGATCGGGAGCAACTCAAATTCTGTGAATAGCTTTCTCAGGATATCTAGTGAACCATGAATAAACAGAAGATGTTGGGAATAACGAAGATGCACCTTTAAACCCACTACTGAGGGTGTTCCAGAAGAGGACCAGATAGTGTCCACTGACTCATCCCCGATACCACAAATTCTACATAATTTCATTGTACCAAACAGATCATCACTCTAAATTCCTTAAAAAACATTCTGAAAGAAAACTGGTCAGGTCTAGTCTGTACACCTCAAAGGTTATTAAGAAACCTGCATTAAGACCAAGAGGTACCATTTGAATTTCAATATCTTGACAAAATATTCATTGTCACACTGGAAAAAAGCTTTCGAGCTAGCAGTCAAAGGGAGGAACATGTTGATGCCAGGGAGGTAGGACATGGCCAACCTAACAGCAACGACACACATCAACTTTCCGGGCGTAACCCAAGTGCTAATCTTTTCAAAGACTTAACGGGAGGAGGGTGCTCTTACGTATAGCGAACGGTTACACACGACTTTAACTAAAGACTAGGCCTGTCACGAACATTTAAATCTAAACGACGTGATTGTAATTAAACTATTTTGCAGCGGGTTAATCCACTAACCCGGACAGATTTTAAAGTCAATATTTGTCCTAACTTATCATGACATTACTAATATCTTTGAATCAAAAGAAATCAATTAAAAGAGATATGATTTTGTTATGTCACGGAGACATAGACTACCATAGTAATGCACGTAGCAGCTCCCAAATTACCGTTTGTAAATCCTCAATGCCAAATTCGAGCAGATCGTGTCCTACCCCCCTTAATATCTACAATATTCAGTGGTGCACCCTGGAAAAACATTCTATCTAGGACATTCAGGAGTAGGAGGAACATGATTGATCAAAATTGCCAGACCACAACTGTTCACCTGCCCACGAAGGAAACCACATGAATGTCAGTGACATACTGTGAACCAAGGAACAGAACCATTAAATGTATAACCAGGGGACGGGTTTCTATTACACAGCACTTGGTCGAATTGAATTTCTTTGTCCGCGGCATTTTGTTACCAATTTTGTGCCTCTATTGTCAATTGTGAGATTGATCGCGTTCTTGTTCCCAAAAAAAGCACAACATCTATGGTTGAGTGTACTAATAACACATATACAAATTAAATCCGAAAGGTGAGCATGATGGGAAATAAAAGAATAAGATTAGATTATGAAATTATGTGAACAAAAGAATTTATAAATGCTGGAAAAATGTTGAATGCTTGCTTTGTTACAAGCTATCATCGAAATCCCAGTTGCTCTACAACTTAATTTGATCAAGTTACAGATTTCCAACATAGTGAAGTATGTAATCACTATGAGTTACAATAAGCTCATCTACCAAGAACACATTTCACTGGGTTGTATTGTACATACATTGACATGAACTGACCTTGTGTGATCTGGGTATCATATATCATACCCAAAAAAACAGGGGTGTATTTTCTAAATACATTGGTGAATGAAAGCTACTGAATTGTGCCAAGGGAATTTAAATTTTACTAGCTCATAGTGACATGAGAATGCAAGGGGGATTTTTTTGATATTTTCTTGAGTAACTTTTTACAGAAGTTTGAGCTTTACCATTCACAGGTATAGTTTACTACCCAATTACCCATGTAACTGCAAAAATCTCAACATTTTTGAAAATTGGGGGCACTCTCCCCCCCCCCCCCAAATGGTCTTGCTTTAAATGACATTTGCCATCTTTCAGCCCATTTGGGTAAGGTGTTAATATCCTTCTTTAACTATCAGCAATGTTGTCAATTTACCGATAGACAACGTAATCATCTGCAACAATATATCTGAAGATACATTGGTAGTAATATCACTGACGTACAAAAAAGACCCAAGAGGGCCCAAAGCAGTGCCTTGGGGTACCCCCAATAACACCCCATCCATGTTTCCCTTATAAAATCTAACTTCACTCCTGCTTATTTTTTTTAAACCAAATGATGTGTTAGTCCTCACCTAAGATAATCAAGTCCAAATCAGCTCCTTTATATATTGTAAACAGGACGATTTGTAAAAAAACCCAAGGAGTCAGTTTATTCGGTACACATCATATCACACTATTATTAAATGTGAGAAAGTACACCTCAGAGCTGATTTCTTTTGATTGCACACAGTGACCTTTATGGTTATCATGTCAATAGGTAAGGCATAAAAAATTATTTGTTTGGCGTAACCTGACCGACCCTAAAAAACCTGCAGACTCAAAAGTTTTTATGCAAATTAGCACAAAATAAAAAAAATATTCTGACGACCGACACATTATTTTCATCCACAATTTTTTTTTACCAACACAAAGATGAAAAAATAACAAAACAAGACAACAAAGAATCACTCTAAATTCCTTAAACATTCTGAATAGAAAAATGGTCAGGTCTGTCTGTACAGCTTCAAAGATTATAAAAGAACCTGGCAGACCAAGAGGTACCATTTGAATTTCAATATCTACAAAATATTCAGTGGTCACACTGAAAAAATACATTTCTAGCTTGCAGTCAAAATCAGGAGGAACATGTTGATGCAAAATTGCCAACCACAAACTGTTCACCTGCCACGAAAGGAAACCACAATGAAATGCCAGTGACATACTGTGAACCAAGGAACAGAACCATTAAATGTATAACCAGGGGACGGGTTTCTATTACACAGCACTTGGCCGAATTGAATTTCTTTGTCCGCGGCATTTTCTGCCTCTATTGTCAATTGTGAGATTGATTGTGTTCTTGTTCCCAAAAAAAAGCACAACATCTATGGTTGAGTGTACTAATAACACATTTACAAATTAAATCCGAAAGGTGAGCATGATGGGAAATAAAAGAATAAGATTAGATTATGAAATTATGCGAACAAAAGAATTATAAATGCTGGAAAAATGTTGAATGCTTGCTTTGTTACAAGCTATCATCAAAATCCCAGTTGCTCAACAACTTAATTTGATCAAGTTACAGATTTCCAACATAGTGAAGTATCTAATCACTATGAGTTACAATAAGCTCATCTACCAAGAACACAGTTCAGTGGGTTGTATTGTACATATATTGACATGAACTGACCTTGTGTGATCTGGACGCAATGTTCCCGGAACCACCGTAGGTGGCGTAGCTCACGACTAGGGCTTTGGCGGAACACTTTAAATACTTTCGTAGAGAAATACCAGGTAACGACCTAAAACGCCCTAGATATCTATGATGTAGCCAACATTTTAACATTGTATCGCATGGAACGCCTTAGAATGGTTTCAACAGGGTTGGAAACGCTGAAAAACATACGAAACAGCATTCATCTGAGCCAAAAAGTGCATTTTATGATTTTATTTAAATGCCCCGTGACGTCAAAAAAAAAAAAAAAAAAAAGCCGAATTGAATTTCTTTGTCCGCGGCATTTTCTGCCTCTATTGTCAATTGTGAGATTGATTTATTGATTGACAAAATCTATGATTAATTTCATCAAATAACAAAAAAATCCAAAACGTAAAAATATGAAAAAAAATAACACATTTAAAAATTAAATCCGAAAGGTGAGCATGATGGGAAATAAAAGAAATAAGATTAGATTATGAAATTATGGGAAAAAAGAATTTATAAATGCTGGAAAAATGTTGAATGCTTTCTTTGTTACAAGCTATCATCGAAATCCAGTTGCTCTACAACGTAATTTGATCCAGTACAGATTTCCAAAGTAGTGAAGTATGTAATCACTATGATACAATAAGCTTTTTCATCTTACCAAGAAACACAGTTCACCTGGGTTGTATGTTTTTTTTATACATACATTGACATGAACCTGACCTTGTGTGACCTGGGATCAATATTATTAACAAAAAACAGGGGTGTATTTCTAAATACATTGGTGAATGAAAGGTACTGAATTGTGCCAAGGGAATTTAAATTTTACTAGCTCATAGGGACATGAGAATGCAAGGGGGATTTTTTGATATTTTCTTGAGTAACTTTTTACCAGGAAGTTTGGCTTTTTACCATGCACAGGTATAGTTTACTACCCCCAATTACCATGTAACTGCAAAAAATCTCAACATTTTTGAAAATGGGGCACTCCCCCCCCCCCCCCAATGGTCTGCTTAAATGACATTGCCATCTTTCAGCCATGGGGGTAAGGGTTAATATCCTCTTCTCTAACTATCAGCAGCTGTGTCAATGTACCGATAGAACACGTCCTCATCTGCAAACATATATCTGAAGATACATTGGTAGTAATATCACTGACGTACAAAAAAGACCCAAGAGGGCCCAAAGCAGTGCATTGGGGTACCACAATAACACCCCATTCCATGTTTCCCTTATAAAATCTAACTTCATCTGCTATTTTTTTAAACCAAAATTGATGTGTTAGTCCTCACCTAAGAGAAATCAAGTCCAAATCAGCTCCTTTATATATTGTTAAACAGGACGATTTGTTAAAAAAACAAGGAGTCAGTGTTATTTCGTTAAACATAATATCCACACTATTATTAAATGTGAGAAAGTACACCTCAGAGCTGATTTCTTTTGATTGCACCACGTGACCTTTATGGTTATATGGCAATAGGTAAGGCATAAAACATTATGTTTGGCGTAACAATGACCGACCCTAAAAAACCTGCAGGACTCAAAAGTTTTTATGCAAATTAGCACAAAATAAAAAAAAGTTCTGACGGACCGAACATTATTTTCAGCCACAATTTTTTTACCAACACAAAGATGAAAAATAGAAAAAAACAAGGACAACAAAGAATCACTCTAAATTCCTAAACATCTGAAGAGAAAAATGGTCGGTCTGTCGTACAGGCTTCAAAGATATAAAAGAACTGCAGACCAAGAGGTTAACATTGAATTTCAAATATTACAATATTCAGTGGTCACACTGAAAAAAACATTTCTAGCTTGCAGTCAAAATCAGGAGGAACATGTTGATGCAAAATGGCCCAACCACCAAAATTGTTCACCTGCCACGAAAGGAAACCACAAGGAAATGCCAGGACATACTGTGAACCAGGATCCAAAACATACATGTAAACCAGGGGACGGGTTTCTATGACAACAGCATTGGCCGAATTGGAATTTCTGGGTCCGCGGCAGTCTGCCTCTATTGTCA